>PEDP01000831.1:0-17027 GCA_002918395.1 Erysiphe pulchra | reverse complement strand
TGTCTGCCATCTGTCGTTTTTGCAGGTGGTTCGAGATTTAACGGTGGTGTAGGTGAGGTGAAGGGGGAAGGGGAGTTGGGTATTGGGGGAATTGGGGGAATTGGGGGAGGTTGATGGCTCCTTTCCGTTGAAGGAGCTAGAGTCTCTTGGGAGATATCCATAGAGTCAGACATGCTTGTATTTTATTCAAATTTGTATTCACGATCTTTGTTGTTGATTGTTGTGAAAACTCTTTGTAGGCGTTACTGTAGTTCTAGTAGTTCTTTTTGCCGATCTTCTAATAGTAAGTTGTAGAATGTTGTTAATTATTCTAACTTTTCCGAATCGGAACTCGGTCCCACTACAGTGGGACCGCTGAATTGGACTGATCTCACATGGTTCCTAGTCCGAGACTTATCAGGCTACGACTGGTAAGATTATTCACAGCCTTACACTAGTGCTTTCAAGACAAATACAGAAAATCAGTTGTCCCTTGGAGGCTAATTTTTAATTATTTGCAGGCAGAACGAGTGTATGGAGTGTTGTGGATGCGATGCTTCAGCACATTATTGATGATCAAGTCGAGCTTAACCAGCCAATCAAAGAACTACGGAGTCTTTAGAATCAATTCATGGCCAAACTACAAATCCAACCCTAAAATTATAGGTGAGGTACCGATTTATGTCATAAAAGTTTTAGGCTGCCGCTAACTAACACTTAAGCACGCCGCCAAAACTCATCGTCGTAACTAAATTATTTACATTGATACACACAGTCAATTGAACTGTAACAGATCGATCTTCTTTTGGTATTCCATAATTGGGATCGGTAGACGGTCCGACGGGAATCAAATGAATGTATCTTATTAGAAGAGTTATCAAGTTTACACTTGCTTCGGTAGTGTTTTAATCTCACCTTCTGTCTTTTACGATTCACCCTCTCAAATATGCTACCTCGACACAATGCTAACATTGGCTACCCACGGCAAAAATCGGAGTTTTTGAAGAATACATACTTCACAGGTTCTCAGAGGTAATTAGATAATTCCATAAAACGTCCATCTCAGCACTAGAATGCATCATTTAGCCTTTGCTAATAATTACATATTTACAGATATCAACCTAAATCATCGCCTGCAGCTTTACGACGAAAAAGAAATTTAGTTATAAAGTCTACATTATTCATAGTTGGATTTATTGTAATCGCTCTCTTTGTATGGCCAAAAACTTTGATGTTTTCAGTGCTTTCATTCGGACTGATGACATCTCAAGATCTCCAACTAGAAAGTGTAAAGTACTACGATCTCTCCAATGTACAAGGGACAGCTAGAGGATGGGAAAGAAACGAACGCATCTTACTTTGCGCACCCCTGCGTGATGCTGAATCTCATCTTGTCATGTTCTTCAATAATTTAAGAAATCTCACATACCCACACCATCTAATTGACTTAGCATTTTTGGTATCTGACTCCAAGGATAAGACATTAGACCGTCTCGTACAACTCGCCGAGGAGCTTCAGGCTGATGAAAATCCCAATCAACCATTCGGAGAGATTTCGATCATAGAAAAAGACTTTGGTCAGAAAGTTAATCAAGATGTCGAGAGTAGACATGGATTTGCTGCACAGGCAAGTAGGAGAAAACTTATGGCACAAGCCAGAAACTGGCTTTTGAGTGCATCTTTAAGACCTTTTCATAGTTGGGTCTACTGGAGAGATGTTGATGTTGAGACAGCTCCTTTCACTATCCTCGAAGACCTTATGCGGCATAATAAAGATGTTATTGTCCCCAGTAAGTATTGAAAAAGGTCCAAAATCCTTTTCAGTCTAACATTCTCTAGATGTTTGGAGGCCTCTTCCTGACTGGTTAGGCGGAGAACAGCCCTATGACTTGAATTCATGGCAAGAATCTGAGACAGCTTTAGCGTTGGCGGATACATTAGACGAAAATGCTGTAATTGTAGAGGGATATGCAGAATACGCTACATGGCGACCTCATCTAGCTTACCTAAGAGATCCCTATGGTGATCCCGACATGGAAATGGAAATCGATGGTGTCGGTGGCGTAAGTATTTTAGCAAAAGCAAATGTATTCAGATCTGGAGTTCATTTCCCTGCATTCAGCTTCGAGAAACATGCTGAAACAGAAGGATTTGGAAAAGTAAAAATCTCAAATTTCATGATAAGCTTGGTTGACTAGCTGATCTTGTGATAGATGGCAAAGCGTATGAAGTTTTCGGTCGTTGGATTACCTCATTACACTATATGGCATATGTATGAACCAACAGTGGATGATGTTCGGCACATGAAGGTCCGTAACACATAGAAATTATTTTTCGATCTCTAACTTAACTTAGGAACTGGAACAAGAGCGCCTTGCTCGAGAAAAAGAAGAAAAAGAAAAAGTAATACGATTGAAAAAAATCAAAGAAACATTTGCTGATCCAAATCATCAATGGGAGAAAGATAAAAACAGTGTTCAAGATATTGCTGAGAAAGAGAAGACAAAAAAGTTGAAGAACGAAGAAGTAGTGAAATCTGGGACTACAGTAAAGGATTCAACCAATATTGACTCGACAAAAATAGAAAAGAGAATTAAAAATTAAAATCAACAAAAGATTCAGTATAAGTAGAAACAGAAACAGTGGATATTCATCAAGAACCGAAACTTCAAACATAACAGACGGAAATCTTTCTATTAATAGGAGATCGAAGGTATCGGACTAATTTTAAATGATTAAAGATATCTATTTTATATATGGAATAAAAGGAGGCCCTTTGAGATTGACACCGAAAATATATTATCACTACCTGTTGATAAAATGGTATAAGTAATAATCGAATGGGTTTAAGCTATCCAATGAAATCACGGTTTTACAAATACCATAGGCTATAAGTGGTCGAGTTACTTGAACTATGATGATGATAATGATTAGGCATCTACCTAACCAAGTGGTGTAAAATGCAGTCACAGGTTCTTAAATTAAAACGTACAGCGTTTTAAGCTTGATCATTGTTACTAATATTGAAAAAGTCTGACACGCTCAACGACCACAAAACCTTTTCAATGGTAGCAAGATTTTTAAAAATTTGAACGATTTGTGATTTATTTGTGACTATCAAACTTTATCAATAAATAAGGAAAATGGGAATATCACATGCATAATGTGAGTGCTCTGTACATTAGCGAACCTTTCGCATAGGTTGGTTACTATGATATTCAATCTCGTTTTATTAGTCGTATAGAAACTAGATGATAAAATCAAATTAACGACTGAAAATCTAGATCTTTAAAACTTCTGATTTTTGCGAGAGTCTAAATACTAAATGCATGAATGCAAAGTCTGGTAAATATTAAATGTTGAGACTTGATAAACGGCCCCTAATTGCTAATTTATAATTTATCTACTAGTTAGCGGCATGAAAATAAGCATTAAAGTAAATTTCCTATTTTCCAGAAACGGTCTGGCAACGCATAATGTATGGTTACAGCAAGAGCTCCCCGTTCAAATAGCAGCAACACAACCACATTTGTTGATTAAGAGGATTTTGGTTTAAAAAGTACGCTCCTTAAAATTCTTAAAATAATTTGTTTTGTGGCTGAGTATTCAGTATTCATTAGTAACACTTCACCGTCGAGAACCTCTGGCTTTTCATAATGTAGACTTTTATTTTAAGAAGCAGTAATTCCTTTCTGTTTCTGGTTATAGCAGTTATTGGTGGCAATACTATTCTCCAACATTAACTTAATTCCAAAAAGTAAGTGAAGATACATGATGTAAACCAAGTTATTTGAAGTTCAATAGGTATTTGAAAGGCGTTTGTCAAAATTTTAATCTATAAAAGTTAGGTCAGATTGTTGCCCGTGGGTCTTCGCTATCGCTATGCAATTGCGTCGATGCATCCCTTCACGTCGTCGTGCAAGAGTTACTTGCGACACAATATGAAGTCGTGCAGCACTTTGAACCGAGAATTATCGGTAATTCTTTATAGCCTGTATTCCTAAGCTAAATTTAACCTCTCAACCATTTTTTAAACTCTCTATGTGATGTACATACAAAAACCTGTGATAAATCATGGGTTAATTGGCAAAAGTGGCCAATTCGCTCTCAGGTAAAAACGTATAATTTTTGGGAGGCGACGATTTTCTCTGTTGACCACCCATTTTAAATTTCTTTATACATATTGTAGCGTACATACCCGTATTACGGCTTCGGTTAGTATCAATAACGTTAACATCTTTAATTTGCAAACTATCATAATATAGCGACTGCAATCGTCTTCTATGAGAGTAAGCTAACCTAGATACAGCATGATTAAAGTAGGATATTTAAGATTTATTTTGCATGATCTTTCCGAATCTCAATCCCTATACAATGTGGCACAACTCACTTAGAGGCAGAGTCTTTAAGGAAACCCGATTAAACGGAGGCTGATAAAATTAGGGCTCATGTTGAGATGAAAACTGTAAAGACGTATATGTTTTCAATATCTTCCAAGGTATCTAAAATCGCCACAACTTTGTAACTCTTAAGATAATATCTAAGCCCTAAGCCATAGTTTATAGTCTTTTCTACCCTGATCTTTTTCTCATTTCTTGTTTTGAAAATTGCAGCGAAACAATTTATAGATGAAGGAGAAAAAACGGTATCTTGTGCTCGCAATTTTTATGTTTGCCACGACAATCATTTGTTGTCCATACTAAGAAAAGATTGGCTTTTGGGCCTTCTTAGAAGTGACTGCGAAAAATAGTCGCCAAATTTTTATAATCGTGAATAAAAGCTGTGAAAATCGGATTATAAACTTCAGATCTCATATTTATAGTGAAATCTACATTTGTTGTGGCATAGCTGTTTTTCTTAATCATCAATTTCTAACCCTAATAAAACATTAAATCTACCACCTTGTAAGTTACGACTTGTGATCTAGTTCACGATATACAGGAATATAAATGCAACAAGCATGATATGTGAAATGTAAATCTCCGTTAGAGTTTAGGACCTGACAACATATTGGTTCACTCGCTTGTGGAATACGTTTACATAAAATTAGGACAACCAATAAAATCAGCGGCATAGTTGTAAAGTTAACCCAAATATGCTCTCTCACATTGAACTCATTCAGTTCTCTGTAAAAGTTATTCAATTGAGTTTCTTCAAAATTGTTTGTCGAAATATGTGAGTCGAGTTCTAGGGGTGAGAAAAAATTGTTACCTCCCAATCTTGAAAGGCACTTGATAAACACTCCTTTTTACTAGTCGAGTTCACCTCTATTGTAAATTTGAATACTTGCAACATGGAGAGATACGGATCTTAATTTAAGAGTCAGCCAAAATTTCAAAACAGCTTCTACAATAAGATAGATTTTACTGAAATTTTAAAACTTAGGGCATCATTTATTAGTTCGAGTTCGAGTTCGAGATCAAGTTCGAATTTGAATAGACTGACGCAAATGCATTATCATCTTTCCTCTGTCTAGCTGCGATTATATTGGCAAGCCTTTAGCTTGCATAATCTCATGAATTAAAGCCCTGGTCTAGAATTGCGAAGACATAAATCTACAGAATGGACTCAAGCAATACATCCGTGTCAATTGCAGTGGACCCGGTGGTATTGATTACAACAGAATGTATCACAATTACTTCGGCCATGCGCAAGCACGCTCGATGGGCGCATTCATCAGTATCTGCAATTTTGGGAGGAGGTATGAGGCCTCTGAGTCCGAGTCCACGACAGATGACTGCACAAGATAAGCTTGGAAATCGTAAATTACAAAATCGCCCATCCTCTAGCCATAGTAAAGATAACAATGAAAATGGACTCGCAATCCGGTTGGGTTTACGTGGAAAAAAAGGAAGAAGCATCCAAGACAATCCATTGGTGGCAGGATTTGGGCGGCTAAGACGAGAATTGGCAGGCTGTAAAGGTATGTGTGCTTCTAAAATAACACTAAATAGCCTAATGCGTTCCAGATATACATACCTTTGATGTACCTTCACTTCTCAATCCATTTCTTCAAGTTATTCAAGCATCTGCTACATCAGCTTCAATAACATCTCTAGCTCTCATTGCTATAAACAAGTTTTTTTCATATAACCTTATCAGTCCTAAATCACCAAGACTTGCGCAAGCCATGCAGTCATTATCAACAGCTGTAACTCATTGTCGATTCGAAGCTAGTGACTCTGCAGCTGATGAAATAGTATTGTTACGTATACTAGATCTAATGCAAGGAATGCTTTCAGGACCTGGTGGAAATTTACTTAGTGATGAGAGTGTTTGTGAGATGATGGAGACAGGCTTGAGCATGTGCTGTCAGTCTAGATTATCAGAGCTGCTACGAAGATCGGCAGAAATGACAATGATAAAAATGACTCAGATTATATTTGAACGGCTAAAGCATCTAGAAGTTGAGGCTGGTGAGAATATTGAAGCTCTAGAAGAAAATACTAAAGAAGATATGGATACCGTGAAGATGTCACCTTCGGCAAATGGGAATGATGCTGTTAAATCCTCTTTGGCGACTGTTGGTATAGAGAGAAAGTCCTCTAGCTCTGAAGATAGTAGGAGCTTACTAACTGGCCCAAATCCTATCAAAGCTAGCTTAGAGTCAGAGCTTGAATCTAATTTGGTGCTGATAGATGAACCCCCTGTCAAGCCTTACTCTTTGCCATCAATAAGAGAATTGTTTCGAGTTCTAGTAGATTTATTAGATCCTCATGATCGACAGCATCCTGATGCCTTAAGAGTGATTACTCTTCGTATTATAGATGTGGTTCTTCAGGTTGCCGGTCCATCCATTGCTACTCATCCCTCCCTAGTAGCGGTAGCTGAAGATCGTCTGTGCCGGCATTTATTCCAACTTGTTCGGTCAGATAATATTGCAATACTACATGAATCACTTATTGTTACTGGGACCTTACTGGCAACTTGTCGAAATGTCTTAAGACTTCAGCAAGAATTTTTTCTCTCATATTTGATAACATGCTTGCATCCCCGAATGGAAATTCCATTAGAGCCAGGCATAGACCCTTCATTATACGCTGGGGTACCTCGTGCTTCCAAAACACATAGGCAACATTCGCTTCGAGATAGCAATGATGGATCTCCTCTAATACCACTTAAGGAGCGCCAAAAACTGGGAATGGAACTTGGATCTAGAAAACCGGATGCTAGAGAATCTATGGTTGAAAGTTTAGCTGCTCTTGCAAGAATACCAAGCTATATGACTGAGCTTTTTGTCAATTATGATTGTGAAGTTGATCGAGCTGACTTATGTGAAGATATAGTTGGGCTCTTATCCCGAAATTCCATACCAGACGCTGCATCTTGGAGCACAACTAGTGTTCCACCATTATGTCTTGATGCTCTCCTTGGCTACATCCAATTCATATTTGAAAGATTAAGCAATGAGTCTAAGTTTGAAGGATATCCCGACAGGGAGAAACTACGTGCGCAGCGAAGGAAAAAGAAGATAGTTGTAGAGGGGGCGATAAAGTTTAATGAAAAACCAAAGGCTGGGTTGGAATTTCTGGAATTACAGGGCATCATCGAAGATTTGAATAATCCTCAGTCAGTTGCTAAATTTTTGAATGGTACTGCTCGTATCTCGAAGAAAGTTTTGGGAGATTTTCTTTCCAAGAAAGGAAATGAAGCCATTCTCGAGGCGTTCATGAATACTTATAACTTTGAGGGAAAGCGTGTAGATGAAGCTCTACGTCAGCTTCTTGAAGGTTTTCGTCTTCCAGGAGAATCTGCTCTAATTGAACGGATTATAACGTCATTTTCAAAACATTATTGTGGGGATTCACCACCTGACGAAGTTGCTAATAGTGATGCTGTTTTTGTTCTAACCTATGCTATTCTTATGTTAAATACTGACTCTTATAACCCAAATCTCAAAGCAACGGCTCGTATGACTTTCGAGCAATTTTCGAATAATTTACGAGGTGTCAATGCTGGAAAAGATTTTGATCCTAAATACCTACGAGATGTGTATAATTCTATCAAATCTAATGAGATTATACTTCCAGATGAGCATGATAATAAACTCTCATTCGATTATACTTGGAAAGAGTTACTTCTGAAAGCTGAGTGTACTGGTCATCTCATAGTTTGTGACACAAACATATTCGATGCAGATATGTTTGAATCTTTATGGAGACCGCTTGTTGCTACTCTATCATATGTGTTCATTTCGGCCAGTGATGATCCAGTCTTATCTAGAGTAATAACCGGTTTTGATCAATGTGCCCAAATAGCAGCAAAATATGGACTAACTGAGGCTATTGACCATATCGTTTACAGCTTAAGTTATATAACTACATTAGCAACTGATGACTCATTAAACACTGCACTTAACACAGAAGTTCGGATAGATGATAGTAGTGTTATGGTAAGTGAGCTCTCTGTAAGGTTCGGGCGAGACTTCAAAGCACAGCTAGCGACTGTTGTTCTTTTTCGCGTCATAAATGGGAGTGAACATATCATAAATTCTAGCTGGAAGCATGTATGTATCATTTCATTATTACCCCAAAATATCTATTATACTAAAAGGCTTAGATTATACAAATCTGGATTAATCTTTTTATCAATTCTCTAATACCACCTTTTCCTGCGCCAATTTGTATTGATATCCCTCCAATTCCTCTTCAAACAACCCCACAGGTAATCGAACGAGGTCAGAGGTCAAGCGAAATCGGGTTCTTCTCTGCATTCACATCGTATATCTCCAGTTACGCCGCTGATGACCCACCCGAGCCCTCTGACGAGGAAATTGAAAGTACTTTATGTACTATAGATTGTATTAATGCTTGCTACATGAAAAACATATTTTCTAATATTTTGTGAGTATTGTGGCGATCTAAACAAAAATAAACGACTAAAGTTATCAGGAACCTACCCAATGAGACAACGAAAGCCTTGGTGAAGGCCTTGCTTAATAAGTTACCCGATGATCCTAGTGCCATAATAATAAACTACAAGACAGATGCAGAGTATTCTACAGATAATCAAAATTTATCTAGTAAAAGCTCTGTTTATGACCCTGGAATAGTATATATACTAGAATTTTCTGTCAAAATTGCTCTTATTAATGATGGGACAGTTAATATCGTAGGTGGTGAAGTTTCGCGCGCTTTGTATAATGTTTTGCGCAATGAAACTTATTACCATTGGATCATAGTGGCAAGAGTGGTATTTTATCTTCTTACATTACTGCATACAAGTTATGGGTATGACTTTATTCGAGTACCGATGGTCCTTCATACGATATCTAGTTTTAAGAAAGATCTCTTCTCTAAGTCTGTCTCACTAATTCTTAGGGGCCTAAATTTGTGCATCGATCAACCAAGTCCCCTAAGAAATGAAATCATGATTTCCCCTGACTTTTGGGTAATCCTTCGAAATTCATTGGAAGATGAAAGTTCTGCCTTGATAGTTTTTAATTTCCTTGAGAATGTAGTTCTTGGGTCACCACCATCAATTATAGCAGAAAACTATGAATCAGCTGTTTTATTACTCCATGAGTTTGCAACTGCTGGTAGTGTTGGCGCTACTATTGAGCAGAAAAAAGAGCCTAAGCTAAAAAAGGGCCAGAGAATTGTCAAGGCTGATAAGCAAGAAAAACCATTGTGAGTTGAATTACCTAAGTTCTATCACATCATTAACCTAAGAAAGGATTGATAAAATTGTCGCACGGGGTGTAAAAGCAACAACTATGATCTACTCTCTCACTAGTCGGATACCTATTTTAATTAAACAATCTCATCTTGAGTCTAAAGAAGCTTGGGCAGCCTATTGGACTCCTATATTCCGGGCTCTAACTACGCAATGTACAAACCCATGTCGCGAGATTCGCCATCAGGCCTTTGGATCCCTCCAAAATACCCTCCTATCTCCTCAACTCACATCTGATTCCCAAGAAGAGTGGACAGCAATTTTTGGTGAAGTTTTACTTCCTCTCATAATACGTCTCCTCAAGCCCGAGGTTTATTCTTCTGATCCCATTGGAATGTCAGAAACACGGGTTCAGGCTGCTACCCTTCTTTGCCGTATTTTTCTACATTACCTTGCTCTCCTATCTCAACATGATGGAATGCTTGATCTCTGGCTCCGTATTCTCGAAATTATGGATCGACTTATGAACAGTGGCCAAGGGGATAATCTTGAAGAGGCAGTTCCCGAGAGCTTGAAAAATATTCTTCTCGTAATGAGTAATTGTAACTATCTTGTGCCGCCCCATGAGGGTATTGATGAACAGAGAGAGAAATTATGGACGGAGACTTGGAAGCGGATCGATCGTTTTCTACCAAATTTAAGGCAAGAATTAAATTTTGACTCTAAACCAGGATGAGAAATGATTTGATTTGATTTGATTTGATTACAAGATTTCAAATAGTCAATATCAGTCAAATCAAATCATAAATCATAGAATATCACGTCTATTTCCGTCGCGTGACTATAAAAAACTTTTCCACTTCTGTTTTGGATCATTTTACCAAGTATCTGACATCCGCTCTGATAAGGCGTTAAGATACAAAACGAAAAATAGAATGTAGACCTCCAGCTCAAGTGTGTACGAGAAATCTATCTCACAACGGGTTTATGTGTAATAAATCTACTTTTTTCAAAAAAAAATACACTTACGAAATAACAATAATGAATTAAAAAAACAAAACGAAAAGAACGCATAAATTCGTTCCTTCTAAAAATTAGACATCCTTTCATGCTATTTAAATTTCTCTATCCTACATCGGCGTAGTAACTTGAGGGAATCTATATTGCTAAGGTTAAAGAAGTACTTGAGGGGACTTTTGTATTACGATATTAATTAAAATCTGTCTGCATAATACTAATTGAGTATTTAAGCTTTCAATTTTGGATTTCTCGTTCATGATTCAAGATATATGTATAAAAATTGGTTCGCACTAAAAATTCGTCACAGTGTAATCTAGTTACAGGTAAAGTCCCGTCGGTCCAATATCTCTTAACGCTCAAGGAAAAAGCATGGAGTCTGTCACATATTAATCATGTCAGAAAGCGCAAAGCATCTTGTCCGACTTATTTATCCAAAATTATCGATACGCTAAACACTTTGTGTAGTTAGGATTAATTAAACCATTGCTTTATTTGTATGAATACGTTCCAAAATCTTTTCTATTGGCACTTCTACTAACCACAGTCAACTACATATTTGTATATAGATCGATCGTATAGATTGATGATTCCCTCCCTTTACCTATCATCCTAGTTTAAAAAGATGATTGCAAAGTTCGTGAAAAGATATAGGAAGGGAGATAGAGAATTTTGGAATCTTAATTATATTTTTTTTTTTTTATAAATGATTCTTTATACTACTTGACTTCTCATAATCATCTATGCCGCATCTCAACGATTTTGTATGTTATTAGTTTAAGACGCCTCAACATCTCGTGCATGTGGTAGAAGAAGACGTGGAGACAGGTAGTGAACTGATATGCTGAATGAAATTCAGAACGATCTTATGAATAACAAAACAACATAAAATAGGACTATTGGAATGTTGTGGAAAATGTAAAAGAAGATTCACGAATAAATCTCAGATGGGAAACGAAAAAATAGATTCATTTTCTAATTTATCAGTTTGAAACGCTATACGATTCAAGATTGATCAGGGAAATCTATCACGTAAATCATTTCTGGTCCGGTAGAGCAGTCTTTCCTCCATAGAATACATTGTGCAGTAATTACATAGAAATACACCTCTTTTTTCCGAGACAGTACGACTAATATATATTTCTTTGTGAAATTAAATCAATTATTTTCAATCAATCGCAAGTTACTTTACATCTCTTTACTCTCATACTTCATGTACATCTGCCTGCCATTGAGAACGGTTGATAATCATTTCCTCATAATTTAATCTGAAATAATAAGCTGGGCCTTAAGTAGAAGTCTCAAGTCTCCCGGAATTTTTTTCTACTTCTTTCCCTTTAGTTTATCGAAGGTACACTACCTTTGTAAATGGAGAATTCAGAAATTTTTATGTGTATTTTTTTTTGGTGTACTAAAGACTCATAATAGTTTGAGATGAAAGGGGGGGGGAAAAATGACTTAAAGCAATGCTACATTCATTAGTTAGCTATAGCTTAGCCTTCCTTAACTAGGCTTAGAAATGATTCACAAAACATCTTTCCATTATAATGTGGATGAGATGCGAGAATCCAAATTAGGAGCTCTAAAAAATGATAGACTTCTATCTAATGATCCCTTCAACATCTTGGCTCTCTTGCAAAATCTGGGCATCCTAATTAAGCTGGCCTCGAATTACATAGTAAATTTCCCAGAGTTTCACTTCTGACTTCAACCTAGTTTTTAATCCCCTAGCTTGGATTTCCTGTACCAGATGCACCTTTTTTCAAATATAAGTTTTTAGATAATACTTCTTTAGGCTCAAGAATTATCTATTTTTGTTTTGTCTTAAACAGACCTCGATCGTGAGCAAATCAATCAAAAACTTTCTTGTTGACTATTAAAATACGCCCCTAATGTCTTAACTTTTGATGTCACTAAAAATGATCGATTAAGAGTAGAAAAATTCAGTTGTTTCATCTTTTGTTAGAATGACTTTTAAAAACTTGGAAAAGTAGCTTCTTCTCTCTATTTGATGCTTTCTGATTGACCTTATGAATTAGTTGGATTCAGAAAGTCTCTTAAGAAATGATTTTCGAGGTTTCATATTCAAGTAGGCTGTGCCTCGTGAAAATAGAATTAAGGGGTGAAAACCATTAGAATAGAGATTTATTCAAGACATGATTTCAAGATTTTGAGCGACTATTGTGTATTGGACACTTCAAACTGTAAAACATAATATTGACCGGACCTAAATTTAATATAATCTACTCAGTTGTACAATAAAAGACTCGTAGGGTTTACATATTTTGGTGATTGTATTAAAATGCCAATAAGGCTCTTCAAGATTAGATATCAAAAGAAAACTCATTCATGACGCAATTTTGTGATTATTCAAAAAAGTAACAGCTCTAGTTAGTACTTTTTATAGGAAAGAATGTGAGGAAATTCAAGCATCACACTATAAGCTTTAGGATAAGCGGTGAAAGGAAGGTTTTTGAGACTGAAGTATGCAGAATGGCCCACGTGGCTATTAGAGATGAGGCAGTTTGATCGAGCCGAGTGTGTTTTTAACTCAGCTAGTAGCGTCTCCTGTGAAAGATCAGAAGCGACCGTAAAAATTCCATGGAAAGTTAAGATACGTAGTTTCATCCTTTCTATGAGAATTGTACAAACATACGGATTGACGTTTACCCGAGTCTAGTATTGATAATGATATTTCCTGAGTTTTGAGAGGTGCTCTAACTATCGCATCCTGGCAAAGGTGCAGCATGTGATGCGCCGAATAACTTGAAATAACGTAAACATAAATTAATAAATTAAAACCTCTCCGCGAGATCTTTACGCGACAAATCTTATTGCGCATAGATATAGAGCTTCAACTATTTGCTGGATATCTTGGTATTGAATTGAAAAACATGAAGCTTAGAACCCATTTCCATTTTAGAAATCTAATTATGATCTTCGAATCCGGAAAGAATCCTTCCTGGGAGTATGTTACACACATTTGAAGAAGAAAATGAAATTTCAATGCGAGTATTCTTCTTGCAATAGACCATGATGATATTATCGTCGAATTTCGAATACGTCGTTTCTCTACTCACAATAGTTCATAGGATATCAATTTTTTATTTTAAACACTGAAAAATTTTTCCATGTGTATGTAGACAGATTCGAGAGCTCATCAATTGGTTTCCTTCGGACTTTGATCTTCTTTGGGTATATTTTGTTCACTCTTGGTCTTTTTTTGAAGCTGTTCAGTTATAAGACTAGTATTGATCCCAAGAGCCCCAAGAGCCTTGAATTCCTTTCTCTCAAATAGTGATGTAAGCCAATCTTCGATAACTTTTTCTGATAATTCATCCTTCTGAGCCGGATCCGCCTGTCTCATTGCATTTATTTGACGTCTTTTGTTCATATCATCTAGCGAGGAGATATCAAATGCCCATAACATGCCTCCAGTCGTCATCAAGGCAAAACTACAGATATTTATAGTTGCGAGGTTTAAAGCTTCTAAAGCATCAATAGCTCCGTTCACCTCAATATTTGCTGGATAGCTAGCGGTGAACAGTTTTGGTATATCTCTATGGTGCTTTCTTATGATCGATCGCCTAGTAATTGCCATGGAAGCAGCAAAAAGACTAGCCCCGGCCGTAAATAAGCCAAATTGCCGAAGAGATCGACTAGAAAATATATCTGATATAAACTTGCCAATATTAGAAGTTTCAATTACTGGCGATGATAATTCTTCTTGCTTCATTCTCGAGGGGTCATTTGTATACATGCTTTAGAGAGAAAGCCTTTCTGTATGTGAAGATATTAAAGTAGGTTATTTATGAACCATCAAAGTTTTATTTTGGATGTGGTGTACACAGGCATCACTCTAGAGGAAGATGACAAATTTTGCTACTAGCCCGCCTCATGTGCACGGAAAACTGTACTATACGATTCGGCCTTCACTCAGCACAACACTTAAATTATCGAGTGTGCTAACTCTTAGTACTTGCCTATATTGAATGAAAATTTTAATATCGAAAATCTAAGTGTCAGGTCGTATTTCAATTTCAAAAATCAAAACGTGATTACCGCGACAACAAGAAAAAAATTTAAAATCAATGGCTGAGACGTCTTTCAGGCCTAAAGTATCCTTTTTGGTGTGATAGTCTGTCAAAATGTACAATAGAGAAATCTATTCATTAAAAGCCAAACTAAGTCCTCTCTCTGGCTCGACCTACAATTACAACACTGTAATTTTGTTACAAGCCTAAAATCTTATTGATTTATTAATTATATACCACTTACATTATCAATAACCTTCTATTTTCCAAAATTCAACAAATTTTAAGATTTTCAAACTTTGAAACAGTCAATGGCTGCAAAAAAGAATGCTTCTCGCACTTTTAAGCCAAAAACACCACTACCATCACTTCAGACACCACCAAATTGGCCTCTTTTCTCTAAGCAGCTTCCTACCTCTTGTCTCTCTCTTGAAAGCCTTTTACCATCGCAAATTATATTGATTCATAAATTCTGGTCGGAAAATTTATGTAAAAACTATGTATGTTTTCTCAAAACTCTGCCCTTGGTAACAACTGGAAAGCCAAAAAAAGGTGAAGCCGTTCGATTTAATGATCGCTTTCAAATCGACGATACAAAATTTGCTCATCGATTATGGGTAGAGACTGGTCTAAGAGAGTTGATATGTGGCCCTGATACAGGCCCTGACGAAATGATGAGTGCACTGGACAGGAAAAACCTATGGTAAGCCATGTTTGTATCAGTTAAGATAATTTCGGCTTTACAGTTTCACTACAGCGAAGGAAAATTTGGCTGAGTGAAGTAAATAGGGGAGGAGAAGTCATAGGTCTGAATCCATCAATTCGGATTTATCGTTACAGTAAAGGTCAATTTTTTGACAAGCATTGTAAATTTTCAAAATCATATACCCATCATAATACTTCTCTGACCTTTACATTCAGACGATGAATCCAATAATGTATCATTGAAAATTGACGGTACCGCAACTATATCTACCGTTACAACGTGGACTTTACTTTTGTATCTCACTTCACCTGCCACCGGATGTAAGGGGGGTGAGACAGTTTTCTACCCAAATTCAGATCAAAAAAAAGATCAAAAAAATTTGGCGTTGGATAAGTTAGAGGTTACATTGGAGACGGGCATGATACTCTTGCACAAACATGGTAAAGAATGTCTGATGGTATGTTTTTAAATCTTTGAATAGTATTCATGATTATTTTGCGTTGTATCTGTTAAGAAAGAAAAAATTTCTATCAAAGCTGACAATAACATGCAAAGCACGAGGGGAAAGAAGTCTTAGAGGGTGAGAAATGGGTAATTAGAACGGACCTTTGTGTAAGGAAATAAAATCCTTTTCATAAAGGAAAAAATGGATTACGAAAAACTGTGCATTTACGAAATTTTGACATCAGTAATACAGCTCAACACAATTTTCTGGTGCGAGAATCGCAACAAGTAGTAAAGTATAACCTCTACAGTTAACTTACATTGGAAATAATTTAACACTGTGTCCAGTTACTATACGCTTATACCTGCATCTAAATATTAGGTCAAGTTATTATTTCATAGGTCTGGCTTTCAGCTACAAATCTGTCATCGAAGTTAATCTCCAGCCCCTTTGTGTTTCTTTAGTTAGTAGATCGGATCCTTCGCCTTTAATCTATATTATCCTGTCTTTAGAGGAGAAATTTGGCTATACTCATACTCATGGTATCTATCAACTTTAAGAAATAAAATAAAGTAAAAACTGCCTCGGGCATCCATTTATATTGAAGAGAAGCTCCCTTAGATATAGAAATGTGTCAGGACCGATCATATAAACAATTTGTCGGGTATTTTACCGCTAATAGTACCAACGAGAGCTAATATTAGTGAGTTTGATCTCACCATCTTTGCTTTGTCTGATATTTATTGTATAGAAGCACAGAAGCTGAATATTTTGATTGATTGTGCAATAGCAAATTAGTAGTAAAGTATCTGTGGGCTTTATAGGAAGCCTTATTTTCTCTTACAAAATTTTTGACAATGTGAGAGAATGATCAATATAAAACTGGTAACGTCCCGGAAAAGTTGTATCTTGACCGCGTGGCGTGGTTTCATCTTCTGCTGGACGGTCTGTCTCACATTATTCCGCTAGTGTTGTTCACGATAAAGACAAAGAACGTCAAATATGTATTTATGATCACCAATAGAAATATCAAGGTAAGCCTTGATGGTTGTGTGGCTTAATTCGTTCCACGACGTACTCCTATTGCCAAAATCTGCTGTGTTTAATAATAGGGCCGGTCAGACTTAGAATTAATTTCCATACAGATCTGTATCGAGCGTTTCTGTGTAGGAATTTTGACCTTTCCCTCGGCGCTGAACAATCAAAAAACCCACTAAAAACACCAGAATTC
>PEDP01000830.1:0-17038 GCA_002918395.1 Erysiphe pulchra | reverse complement strand
GCCAACTTCTGGGGCCAAAATGTTTTAAGAAGATTTTAGAATTCGCGAGGGAAACAGGCTGCTTTGGCAGTCTACCCGCCCACCTGTCCTCAGCTGAATGCGAGGATCGTAGATATTAGAGTGCCTGGATTATGAGAATGGCGGTGCGAAGCAAAGTATGAGGAATGCTAGTTCTGCACTTAGAATTTTTGCTTTTGTTAATTGTACGGCGTTTTAGGAGTAAAGTAGACGACAGTATTTAGTTGGTGAGGACGAGTAGGGCACACCTTCGGGAGTGATCCCTGCCGGGTCCACCAGCCTCACACTATTTCGCGCTGGGCTTGTGCCTGAGGCTATACGGCTTATAAATAAATAAATCTCTGCCGTATCTGGTAGTTTTTGCTTCCCTGACGCGCCATTCAACAGTGAATCATTCACAATAGATCAAAGATCAAGCTGGCAACTCGGGTACTGAAGAAACGAGAAACGGCCCACTCGCAACCCCCAGCAAATTCCATTCACCAACTTCATGGTCGCATGATATTACATTTACTTAAGTTACAGTCCTTTCAGAAGCTTGTGACTAAATTATTCACAAATGATGAGGTGTGTGTAGAGAATTTGCAGGGGGAGATGGGAGATGGCCATTCCGAGAGAGAAAAATGGCAGCTTGTAGGAGCTGTAGATTAACGGTAGAATCCAATCCAAAGTAGATGAGCAGGGGTATTTCCGATACACTAGTCCAGTTTAAGCTAGGGTAATAGTTTTTCCTGAGAACTAGTCCGTACCGCATAATAGCGATTACTTCAACCACGAAAACAAACGAGCGTCCAAGAGCAAGGTTTTTAAACTACTACATCTTATTATCTTCCCTTGATTCCATTTGAATTACATTCGAACTCTGTTATAGTGAGTCCTGAAATAACTACATGTATACAAAATCAGACATGATGTGTCTCGTTTTAAGCCGATATGTCAACTGAGCATTCGCGGTATTCGAAGGTGACTCCTTGTTTTGGATATATACATAGATTGCGACACCTGATACAAGATATCAAGAAAACATAAGATGATTGGGCGAAGATCTCTTAACTTAAAAAAAGCAACCTTACACCCTTGCCTGATATATGCACATCACTCATCACTTAAATGACTTTACAAACAATCCGTCGTCAAAATGTTTACAAGAATGAGGCATTATACCCCTAAGTCGCGTGTAGTCCTTGTCACCAATGAGGAGGAAGCTCTGATCACCTACACCATATCTCTAGAATTCAAGGACAACAAAAGTTGATTTTTAGATTTTGTTAATTACATCTTCTGTCAATACGTCATTATTCTTTTCGCAAAAGGAAAGGCCAGTAAAACGTATTATGAGATCGTTTGGAATAGTGATCTCTTTGGACATCAACCTGAAGCAATGTACATTTGTGCAGTCAGAGTAGCATCTTTGCTGGTGCCTCCTAGGTATGGATATTCGGGTTGATGTATCATCAATCTATCTTTGAGTATGGCCACCAACGCCATCCCATGAGATTTTTGCAAATGCCTTAATTTTGACGTTGCAAAACATCGGATGCTTCTTCCTAGTTGTCTTAAAAAAACGTTTACAAAGGTGTAGAGAGACGCCATTCATGCTGCGTTAGAAAGTCGATTCACAGATACACGAAGATTGGAGAAATGACGGTTACGTCAAGCTATTTATGAAGTCAATGAAATTCCTGATAATGATCAACAAGACACTAAAAGATTAGAATTCCAATTTCACATGGTGCTGGCCTATCTGCGAAACCAATATCACTGTCCTCTGTCCTTAATACTACAAAAAGACAGTGAAGCAATTTACCGTGAAATATCCCTATTATAGCCAATTTGTAACATATAAACATATTTAAGACCCACACTTATTCTTACACTCAACTTGAATCGAATCGAATCGAAATTTGCGTTTTTTTGAATTATTAAGGAAAATATCAATAGAAGTTACTCGTTGGACTATTCATACACTAATCTCTGATAATCACTATGTTGTTTGGAATATTTTTCGCAAAAATAATCCTAGCTCCAACTAGCTTAAACTGGACTAGTGTATCGGAAATACCCCTGCTCATCTACTTTGGATTGGATTCTACCGTTAATCTACAGCTCCTACAAGCTGCCATTTTTCTCTCTCGGAATGGCCATCTCCCATCTCCCCCTGCAAATTCTCTACACACACCTCATCATTTGTGAATAATTTAGTCACAAGCTTCTGAAAGGACTGTAACTTAAGTAAATGTAATATCATGCGACCATGAAGTTGGTGAATGGAATTTGCTGGGGGTTGCGAGTGGGCCGTTTCTCGTTTCTTCAGTACCCGAGTTGCCAGCTTGATCTTTGATCTATTGTGAATGATTCACTGTTGAATGGCGCGTCAGGGAAGCAAAAACTACCAGATACGGCAGAGATCTACTTGGAATCTAGAATCTAGTGTGAATCTTCCATCTTCTGACTAGCATCTAGCATCGGAAAGTTCATTTTTACCAGATATGGAAGTGATCTTCTGTGAACAGACAACAGACCGAAAAGGTTAAGCGAGTTTTGTCCCAGATTATCAGTGACGGTGGCAGAATATCACGGTGGACTTAAGCCTGCCTGACTAGATTTAGGTTTCGAAAATTCCAACGGCTGGCTGTAATTCATCCCCTCTCGCTTGTGTAATGCACTATAACGCACCACCTCAAGCCTAAAACAAGGTAAATACGCTAAAATATGCATGGTACGAAAAACAGACCCCGAATGGCAAATTAGCCTGAAAATAGCCCTGTATTTTCCTGTCTAGCGCTACTTTAACCCTTGTCTTCGAGCAGAAGAAATGCAGGGTAAAAATTATGCTTTTTTTAACCTGTTTTACGGTTTGAGATGGTATCAATTTCGATATTCGTTCTCAGGAATAGTTTAAATTTGCAAAATAATTCGAGATATTTTTTCTCAAAATCATTCATTGTATATGCAGTCCTCAGGCTATGACACACTGAAAGTGTTTATTTACATGTTAGGTGATTACTTTTCACTCATGCCCCAGATTCCATTTGTATACGCTACAGTTGCTTTTCCTTCACAATTGGTCACCCTTCATCCGTTAATATCCATCTAATGACATTTCAAACCCTGGATTATCCAGAAATGCCTCCACCATCCTGCAAACATCCATGCCGAAATGTAGTTTGGTTGTTGGATTCGAATCAACCATCTCCTGTCTCGAGTAGGTGGAGGGGTAGGTACCCAGGCTACTCAGACTCTATCTAGTTGGGAGAAGGGCCTGGACGGTATACCAAACTACCATCCGACCCTAAAAGAAAATAAATCGAGTTATGATAGAGGAAACCCAGAGGAAATTCCAAGTACGAAAAGATTTATAAACCCAATCTGGAAAAAAAAAAATAACCAGGCTTCTTTCACGTTTCTAAGATGGATTTGTGAAAAGACCACCTGCTCTACGTAAGAGAAAAAAAAAAAAACATTGAAAAAGAAGAAAATCACACTCCATCATTAAGAAAGTAGCTTCTTATTTTCGTAATACGACTTTTAGAAACAAGAAAGGTTTCCTCAATAAGGGGTTGGGTTTGCCAGAGGATCTGCTAGATATCAGCCAGAGATTTCAAGACAGAAATGAAACAAACAGAAGTTCGGAAGAATAGATTAAGTTATGGCGAACTCGAATTCTTATAAACTAGATTAGAAGGTTTACGGTTAAACTATCCCGAGCGATTGGGAGGAAAGTACCTGTGACTAAGAAATATGCACATAACGACGAACCCACAAACCCCACGACTTGTGGACGCGTAATTTACGAGCCCTCACCCCCCCTGTAGAGAAGTTTGAGTATCGAATTCGTGGGGCGGTGAAGATGAGTTTTATTCTTTCTATGGCCACCCCTGCCGGTTTATCTTGTCAGTTTTTCACCCTTGTGATCTTTTTAAGAATGCTTTCGTGGAAGACTTATTTTGAACATCTATTGATTTACAAATGATTGATTTACATTATATACTCACTATAGTAAGCTTAATTTTGGAGAGCAGTTTTGCCACCGATAGCTGCTTCAGGCAAAAACAGAAAGGGGGTACAGTTTTGTAAGCTATTGAGTGAAAATGTTTTTATTTGTTTATTTTTTGTGTTCTCAAGTCCTAGAATGTGTACCAATTGTCAATCCTCTCTGGCTTCAGCCCAAAGGCTTTTAGGCGTCCGGTTGCATGCACATCATTTTGCCTACATCAAGGTTCCAGGTCCCTGTCCATCAATGTATTCGAGTTTACATTTTGAGGAACCATAAGCCCATCATTATCCCCCCTCTGTAGCAGTATAGACGAAATCAATTTACGGGTGTGAAGATACCAGGAAAATTCAAACAAAAATCACTGGGTGCGAAGTTTCTTTCTTTGAGGTTGTCCAGCATGGCGCTCCAGAACTTAGTACACTTAAGGTGTCTCTCTATATTTTCTAGTCTGCTGTTATCCCCGCCTTTGATCCATGCTTCGGTATAAATAATGGGTCGTTGAAAAAGAATATCAGGCAATTGTTGGTACAAAGTATAAATTGTGAGAGTGGCAAAGTCTCTAGCCTACTATCTAATATTGTTATGAAGCTGAGATAATCCAGTAGCTTATCAAATTTAGAACGAGCGTCCTAACCAGTAGGCACCGGAGTTGAACCCCTAGAGATTATTTTTGATGTGAGCGTGATTTGGTTGATAAAAGAACGGAAGTGTCTTGGACTTTACTTTCGTGAGCTTTTTATTCACCCTCGGATTGGTACCACATGTTGAATTGTGACAAAGACCTCTTTAACTACAGTTAAATTATTTTGTAATTCAATATCCCCCTTCTTGCTTAACATTATGGTCGTCACCATTAATATCATAGACTTTGTCGGTAGCGCTTTTTCAAGAATAAGTCAAAAGGAACTCAGCTCGAAATTGATATGGATTTTATTAAGTTTTGGCTCTCCAGTTTCTGAGTAGAGGGCTAAAGTTCGTATGAAAAACCACGTACAATTACAGAATTGTCAAGCCCTTCCTTTATAAATGTTAGTCCAATTGAGTAGAATTTAAATGGATGAAGAAATTACAATGGATTTAAGAGTGTGCGATTAGTTGTACATATTTTCTCACCCTGCTTAAAAGGCCTTTATCAAGCATAGAGCCACTGCTCTGATATTTTTAAAATTGTAAGGGACATAATCTCACATCCGAAATCTGACTGTATTGGCACTAAGATGTCGTTTGAACAGCCAGTTTGAGCGTTGCAAAAGTGATTGTGGAAATTGTTATCTATTTTAGTGGTAATTCTTATGGCGCCAATTAGCAGATATTACGCGACCGGCAGAAAATCATTGGCAAGGGGGCGTATATCCCAAAAGGGTGGGGCCGTATTTCACGGTTTAAGTTGTATGACTTTGATGAGACTGAGAACGACGCAGAAAAATAAAGGTCGAAGAAATCGAACTAACATTTTGACTTTCTTGCCAGAAAAAGGGTGTGATTTGTACGAAACCGCTCCATCTGGGCATATCTCGAGCTTGTTGCACACACAACCATTATATTGAAGATTCAAATTTGTCTATCCACTATTTCCAATGATGATGAGTTGTACTTTTGGTGTTTTCATTAAATAGTCCATAATATCGTCAATGGTGATAAAACTTTCATTGCGAGATTATTAGAGAGGCGCGTAAGAGGATTGAGGAGCTTGAAATGGCTTGTGAGCCATTCGAAGAGGTGAAGCGGTGATTGTTCCTCCACACACATGCAGCTAAGAAAGAAGAGGGAGGGGCTGGGGGCTGAGGAGGTGTGTTCTCTCGGATTTAAAAAAAACTTTAATTCAGTGATGATGACGGCTGAAAATAGATTAGTGCGTCCAAATCACCAAACCTCCCCTGCCAGCTGCACATTTGTATAAAATACACGAGACCCCCTCCTTCTCTTGCAGACAATAATCCATTCCGATAACTTTTGCCTCCATCAAACCCCACTTCAAACTCTTGTTTAGCTGTTTAAAATTTCAATTACAAAGGCACTCAAGAAACAAACACAATTCTTATTTACTCCAAAAAATAAATATGCCTAGCAAGACTACTACCACAAAAACTCGCGCAAGACCTTCTGCTGACCATGTGTCATATCAAGGTAAGTTTATGAATACTACCGCACACCTGTCGCATCACTGTTGTACCTATTTCATTTTGGTCGCATTAAACGATAATTCAAATATAAGCCACTGAAGTTTGAATACTGGCGCATTTGGGTTAGTAAATGTTAATGATAATATTTAGATATGATTATTGATGGAATCGTCACACTGAAAGAGCGAAATGGGTCTAGGTGAGATATTATTTATTTTTAAAGATCTTTCTACCTTCTCCAAAAAAAAAGAAATTAACAGAATCTACAGTCGTGTCGCCCTTAAAAAATACATCAAAGCCAATCATAAAAATATAGTCGATGGAAAAATGTTTGATTCTCTATTTAATCGGGCCTTAAAATCAGGAGTTGAAAAGGGAATTTTTGCCCAACCCAAGGGTAGGTGCTTAAGATATTACATCTCTCGTCATGAAAATTTCTTTCAAATTAACGTCTTTAATAGGAGCATCAGGCGGCACTAAACTAGCTAAGAAAGAAGTTAAGACAAGTTCTTCCAAACCAGGCTCAAAACTAGTTGACGCCAAAATTGTCGATAAAAAGACGGCAGAAAAGAAGGCAGTCGCACCGAAAAAGGCTGTGCCTGTGAAAAAAGCAGTATCCCGAAAAGCAGATCTAAGTAGCACAAAGTCTAAACCCACCATTCTAAAACCCAAAGTCATATCCAAGACGAAGAAGCCGGCGAAAGCAGAGGTAAACTTGCGTATTCTAATAAGGTCAGCATCCATCTAACATGAAAATCACAGGAAACATCAGAAGTTCCAGCCATTCTAAGCAGGACAAAGTCGGGACGTGTAACCAAATCCACACCAGCGCCTCGAAAAGTTATCGCACCAAAGAAAAAGACGACTCCTGCGAAGAAAGCCACTCCAAAAAAAGCGTGACGTAAATTAATTATCAATTCTTTTAATTTAATAATGGTGTATATAAATATTCTTTGGCGTTGTGAGGTGCTTGAAGCGGGACTTGGATGGAGCCTGGAGTTATTTAAGGAAGAATATTTAATGAATTTTGTTACTTGTCACGAATTATATGATGCATTATCTACTGGGATGACAATATCTTAAAATCTTATTACTAAGTCTGACGAAATTTTCAAAATATTCCTGGACAGATGATCACCTTTCTTTCAATCTGTGCGCTAAGACAAGGACAGGCATGATACCAAAAAGGCTTAAATATTAGTCAGCACTCCACTTTTGCGTTAGTAACCGCAAGTAAAACACTTACATACTTATACTGGCCTTTATTGCTGTTAAAGCTGTTGCATTGCTTTAGTTTCAAGGTATAAATCGTTAGTAAAAAGTGACAGAAAGAAGGAAATGTAAAATGCTTTCTGATAGTATCGCAAGTTGTTTGAGACTTATCCTCACGAAAAAAATAACGTACAAAGCATGATTTCGTCTTGAAATTTCCGTTAAGGGACTTTGATAATCTTTCAGATATTTGTTGGTATGATTGAGGTACCTCAAGTAAGACATTTCTCTAGAAATCAAATGAAGTAGCTACTGTTAATGAATCACGCACTGAATATTTTTCCCTCTTATTTACATGATCATCGTAACGTTGGGTAGACAGTAAGCCAGCGCAGCAGCTGCAATTATGGGATATATTCCGGTTCTAATATAATTAGTGGTGACTGATTGTTTCACGAGAATTATAATGGAATTTTACTCCAACTTTTTATGATGATATCACTGCGCATTGTTAAGGGATCAAGTAAAGGGATACAAATAAATTTAAGTGACCACTTCTATTTAGGCTAACTTACTACTCTAAACATTTCTACTTTCTTCTTCTCAAGCTGATATGTTTCATCATCTAGGGCAGATCCTGCCTACGGCTCTTGTAAAATATTTCAATTTCTATCCTAGAGCTTTGGTTTGGGGTCAAATTTAGTTAAGATAATATTATATTGAGCAAAGAGATCCTCGGTTATTCTTTCCTGTCTCACAATTTTTTGCGTAGCATTGGCTCCTTTTCTATTTTCATTTCTACCAAGCTGATTCAGGTGTACTTCGTCTGGCCCATCGGCGAACCTTAGTGTACGAATTTGGGCCCACATACTAGCCAGGGGAGTATCTTGGGAAATACCGGCTCCACCAAAACTTTGAATTGCACGATCTATTACCTTTAAAGCCATTTTTGGTACAAGGATTTTAGCTTCTGCTATTTCCTTCATGGCTTTCTTAGCACCATACTCGTCAATTTTGACTGCAGCATTTAGAACTACTAGCCGAGCTGCGTCGATTTCGATTCGAGACTTTGCGACCCATTCTAAAATGACTCCATGTTCTTTCAGCTGCTTCCCAAAAGTCACTTTTCTTGGATCATTAATTCTGATTAGCATCAACTCTAATGCTCGCTCTGCCTAAACACATGATGTAAGCAGTCTAAAATGACAAGTTCACATGATACATACAGCTCCTACTGTTCGCATAGCATGATGTATACGACCTGGACCAAGTCGACCTTGCATAATTTCAAAGCCTCTTCCTTCATTAAGAATAATATTAGTTGCAGGAACTTGTACATTATTGAAAGTTAAATGTCCGTGTCCGTGAGGCGCATCGTCATAGCCGTAGACCGATAGCATGCGCTTTATTGTGATACCAGGGGAGTCTGATGGAACTAAGATAATAGAATGTCTTTTGTAAGAATCTTGGCTCGTTGGATTGCTTTTTGCCATAACAATATAAATCTCACATCGAGGGTCTCCCGTACCACTAGACCACCATTTCTTGTAGTAGTCAGCTCTATATGCATACAAGAAAATCCACACTAACATCACCATTAAGAATATATTGATTACCTTCCTTCCTCATACTCATTTGTATATTTTTTGCATCTGATGAAGCAATTTGGGGCTCCGTCATTAAAAAAGCCGAGCGAATTTTTCCTTCTAAAAGTGGTTGTAACCATTTTCTTTTTTGCTCTTCGTTACCGTACATAGCTAAGACTTCCATATTACCAGTATCGGGTGCTGCACAATTGACTGCTTCAGATGCTACCCTTGATCGACCAAGCCACTCAGCCATTAGTCCATACTCTAAGTTCGTAAAGCCAGACGACTCTCTATAGAAGCCCTTAGGTAAAAACAAATTCCAAAGACCGAGGTCTCTTGCTTGATTCTTAAGCTCATCGATAATAGGTGGATAATAATCCCATCTATTAGCATCTTCGATTTGCGCTTCAAATACGGGGTCAGCTCTTGCAGTTGTTAGTCTAGAGAAAAACTATGGAAAAGATACTAGAACTGAATAAATCATACGGAATACACACTTCTTCCACAAACCATCTTACTAAGTCAAGAGTCTTTCTTGCCTCTTGACTTACTTTGGGAGCCGCCTAAAAGCATTTAAATGATTGTTATGGCAATGAAGTCAGTACTCACTAGGGCTGGGATAAGGTCCGCCATTTGGAAATGCAAATATGGTATTTAAAGCCAGGGATTGGTATAGTTTAAATCTTTTATCATTCCAAGCCCAGTTCAAGAGGGAAACAACAGTAAAGAACTAAAATCAAGTTTTGGCTATAGGTTTACCTTTCTAGTGCATTTATCTTGTAACATTAGTCATATCGTGTTCGGTCGTCACCTGGTGGTACACATAATTTAGCTACGTCACTGGCCCGTGAATTTAACACAGTGACCAAGATACAGAACTGGCCAATAATGCGGACTCACAGTTGAAAATCGGTTTTAATTTTTTGACACGATTTTTCTCGCTTATCTTACTAAATAAGAGACATTAGACGTTATCCCTTATTTGGTAGGATAAGCGAGAAAAAATAACATCGGCATCATAATTAGAAGCCGGCTCCTGTTCTCCTAATTATGGTCGTAGAAAAACGTTGTAGCACGAATAAATATTTTAGAGGTCAATTCATAAAACTAAATTGTTTTTGGGGGAATTATTGAATATAATATATATTACCATAGTATTTTGTAGATAAGTGATGGCCGGGTGGTGTAGTGGCTATCACACCAGCTTTACATTAGATATACGCTGTTGGTCGCGAGTTCGAACCTCGCCCTGGTCATTTACCTTTTTGACATATAATTACATTACTTATTAGCAAAATATTTTGATGAATGGTTGGGTCACCTATCAAATTGTTATTATTTCTTTCTATTAAAATTTATTTACAAATATAATCTCAATTGTTTTCGCAAGATAAAATTTCGTTTCCCGAACTAATCGGTGTTCCAGTCGACGTTATTGATACATTAGACGCTCATGCGATGCTCCATATATATTTATTATTCAAAATTTGCAGCAGACGGCATAGTGTAGAAACCTTTGATTGGGATTCGCAAACAGTGGAAGAAATTAATACTGCAGCTTTGATTGACATAAACCTGGCAACACAATATCAGAAAACAGTGGTATACTACAAAAGACCTGGCTTCAGCTTTGTAGAAGTAATTTTGTATAATACTAGACCAACCAGGTCCTCCATCTTGAAACCACTACGACCCAAGGGGCTAAGAGTGCTCAAAGAACCTTCAAAGCACAACTGCGCTTCACGACAGGCAATCTCTTAACAGTGATCAGCTCTATTGAGATTTGCTTAAAGAATAAGTTGATCGATTGGCAGCAGAAGCATACAGCAGCTAAGGATTTTGTGGCACATGAGCATTGGATAGCTATGTTCCGTAAACCTACAACTCATGCGCCAGCGTATGGTCTTGGAAAGTATTAAAGCAATAGTAAATAGTAGTTGAAAAATAGATTCCTGATGCCAGTCCGTTAGTAGTATGTACTAGATTTTTTTCCGAGGCCACGAGTCTCCCATGCTATCAATGAATTGACGAACTTCAACGGAGTGACCAGGTGCTACAGCCTCAGGACTTGCATTCTCATGGGCGATATTCCAAGCTATTTGTAGGTACTATCTCTATCCTAGAGAGCGATGACACTCTTGTAGACTTCAATAATAAGCATATAAATTTTGAGGACAATAATACTAACATTGCTGAAGCCCAATATTTTAAATAGTGAATATGGATGGTAGAAAGCTTTCGACTGCCCATTCTTCTTTACTATCGACAATGTCTGGTAATGGTCTATCATATTCCTGCCCTGGAAGAGGTTTATCACTATCTTTTATTAGTCTATCGGTATAAAAAATCCCGACATTCTCCAATTATCAGGTAAATCAAGATCGTGGGAGTAACCCCTCATGGACTTGATTCTTTAAGATAATATCATCTCAAAGGGAAGTCTAATTCATTACTCGGGCGATTGGAGGAAAACCAGGATTTTTTATAATGAATACTTTATCGCCAATACCAAAGTCAGGTTCTCTTCATGTTTATTAGCTTGCTTTACCATTCTTTCTAGTGTTAGCTTTAGAGATTCTCTTACTGTATCTGTGAAATTTTTCAACGCCATAGCCGTGTCTTATGCGCCTTACGAAATACTTTTTCCTTAGCAGACTTTATGACCTTGAATTCTAAGAGTCATAATTAATGCAGATTTTACTACTCATATTACTTTCCCATCATCATTTCCGGTTACTTGTGATGACATAAAGTTTGTGGACTGTTGTGGGTTGAAGTACTTGACTACTCGTTTTGAGAATTCGAGGTTAATGAGTACATATCCTACTGCCCCAATATCAGGGAGGGCATCAGCAGTTGTTAAAGAAAATCCATTTCACTGCTACCACCACCTATACATTCGTCCCTAAGATGGGGTCAATTTACCCTAGGGATAATTGTTTTCCGAATCATTTAGTGCTTGATTCTCCAATAAAAAATCTTCAGAATCTATATCTGGAAACATCTTTTGATACAGGTTGTTAATCCGGCTTTCTCGGCTCAGCATTGAATTTTCTGAGGAAGGATTTTTTCTATCTCATATGACTTTTGTCCTGGCTTAAAGCAAGTTAAGTAAAGCCCTTCTTTCATTACCCTTTCAAACTGCTCTTTGGTTGGAGCTGAAGCACTAGGATTTTTTTGGGTGCTATTTTGTTGTCCATATTTTTATTTTGATCAGTACCATTGTTCGCATGATTGGGAAATCCTCGACGAGACTTATTTGTAAAATTTTTATCTTTTTCGGTATTACATTTTGCTCGTGAGGCAGCATCAGCAACAGTATTTGTGTTATCAGTCTTTTGAACTAGCCTAGCAATTTTGGTGAAATCAAAATTTTCGTCACTGAATTGGAGAGCAAGTGTCTTCCGTAACGCGGGAGAGATACGTCGTTCAAAAGCCGATATCAATCCTTTACGAGGATAACCAAGCTCAGTCACTAAACAAGTAAAGCAATTTCTGAAACGCACATAGGAAGTTGGGTCTCCCTTACATCCGTATGTCTCTATATATATCATACGCAAACTATCCCAATCGTTTTCTGCTTTTCGTTTACGATCTAGCTCACTGTACTGACTTTCCAAATGGTCAAGCATCTCTTCTGCGCTTTTGAATCTTTCAGAATTACTAAGCTTTAAAAAAGGAACAGTTTCTTTTGATGCCTATCTAGCAAGTAACGTATAACATAATCAATTTTTTGATCCTATGTCTCAAATCAATCAGAATTATCCTTCAAATGTGTCTCGATACCTAGTCGCCAGGTATCGAGCTCCAATTTATCTTTATCGGGTTGATTGACATATTGCTCAGGATCTTCAACATGTGTAGATCGGGCAAATTTGGTGCCTCCCTCGGTACATAAGGAAGAGGGTGGTCATATTTTCAATTTATTCAGTTTGTTGACGAGTTTTAACCAATAGATCAGAAATAATTTGATTTGACTCATTAAGTTAATAAGTGAGAACTTGAATTTTTTTTATCACGTAAAATTAATTCCTCCATATAATTCTCAGTCGAGACTTCCAACACTTTGTGGGTTAGATTCCTAAGCTTATGATAATTTATCTCCCGAATACTATCAAGATATTCGGCAATTTGATGAAATCCCTTTACATTCTGATATAGACTTGTAATTCCTAAAATCCTTAACTTGAACATAGCATTAGGGTTTTTGTTCACTTTTTCCACAAAGATTCAGTATCCGTGAGTTCAGATACTGTAGGTTAGATCTCATCACTAATCTGAGTAAGAGGTGTGAACCTGCATACCGAACTTTTTTCAGCAGATCTTGCCTCTGCTGCTAGCTCACTTATCCCCTGCTAGATTGCTATATCTAACATATCCCTTGTTAAAGAATATCTATATTGTTTAAACTTCTCAGGCGGATCTTTTGCTAAAGATTTTTCGGCTGCAATTCTAACACCTTCATCTTCAGTTTCCAATTCTTTAACATTACTAATTCTTTCCAATTCTTTTCCAAAATCGGTTATGCCCAGACATGATCTATGTCGATGATGATTTTCTGATTGAAGTCTTTGAAATATAGGTTTTTTCTAGATCTATAAATTTAAAGGATAATTCTTTTCTAGCTTTCTCTTCCCGCACATCGCATTTCTCTGCATCTAGAGCAATTTTTAAAATTTTGAATGATTTGAAGATTTTTGTATTTTTTCGATTTTTCAAATAATTTAGAGTCAATCACATTGATTAAAAGAGAGATAGTTTTGAATGATGTCGCGATACAGAACAACTTTGGAGGCAAGGCTGCTAGTTTCGGTGTAATTGTGTTATTTAAAACTATCTTAAGAGTAAACAATATTGAACGAAGATTCACATTTATAACTACAAGGAATAGTCCCAGGCACAGGTCAAGTCTATGTAGACTGTAAATAGTTGATAGTTTAGGTTACTTAGACAACGAGAAGTGGTAATACAGTATATGGTATGTGCGCTATGCACAGGCCATTCCACGCTGTGCCGTGACAATGGAACTGATGCTTGCAAGACCAATTTGATCAAAAAAACTGGCACCGGACAATCCGATGCTAAACAATGATACCTCTAACTATGTTACAGCTACAGTTCTTTCACATGATAATACGAGTGATCTGGGATCTTGCGTCCAGTAGTTTTCACTTCAAAGAAAATTATCCAACCATTACTCTAGTCTCTGACACATTGAATTGAATGGACAGCAACATATTCACTTTATCCCAAAAACTACGGACTACTGAGGGAAAATCTTCTTGAGAAAAACACAGTGAGAGGAAAATTTTGTCATTTCTTTCATAATCTTTTTCGACGGGCAACCGTAGTCCCTAGTGAATAAGTGTTATAAATTTTTACATGCTCATGTATATATTGCTACAAAAATTTTGAGGTTTAAATTTTTTTACATAAAGGTAATATCAGTAGATTTTCCTAACCTATCATTTCTAAGTATTTGAACATTATTTTGTTATCTATTAAACGAATCACAATCTCGATTCCTCACCAGGCTTGGGTTTTTCAATTCTGACGACTTTGTCACAGTTTAAAATGCAAAGAGGGTCAAAGGCAAGTTTAAGCTGGAAATATTTAGCAGGAACTAAAGAGCTGGAATGAACTGACCTTCCGCATGGCATCAACTGTTGTCTCACCAAGTTCGTAATTGAGATAATCTCTTTTGCCGAGACCAACCCCATGTTCTCCAGTTGATGTACCTTCCATATCAATAGCTCTCTTTACCATACGTTTGACAATTCCTTCTGCTATTAAACGTTGTTTTTCGTTATAAAGTATAATAGCTTTAAAAATTAGTAAGGATAATCACTATTAGTTTTTACTGACCATGAAAGTTTCCATCACCTAAGTGACCAAGAATAGAGGCAGTTAATTTATTTTTATTTATATCTTCCTTCGTCTTCTCAACAATCTCGGGTAGGCGACTAAAAGGAACAGCAACATCTGTAGTCCAAACTCGGTCTTCAACTTTGTCTCGTAAAGCCATTGTACTCCATAGAGCTTGTTTTCTAGCACTCCAAAGATCATACTGTTCTTCTTGATTCTTAGCAAACTCAAAACTTTTACTGCCAGTTAATTTAGCAATACGCTGTACAGTTTTAATCTGCTCATTAACACTGGCCGATGTTCCCGAAAATTTGAAGAATAACGTCGGTGTTTCCATCCAGTGCCTTTTGGTCATACCAGAGGTATTAACACACCGCATTTGTACATCATCTAGAAGTTCAATAGCAGCAATAGGATTGCTTGAATGAACAACCTTCATGGCACATTCTGCAGCACCTCTAATATTTTCAAAGGTACATACAGCCACAGATGTTGTCTCAGGCTTGGCAGTGAGTTTGAGGGTGACTTCTGTAATTAATCCAAGAGTTCCTTCACTCCCAATGAAAGTTCTTGTCAAATCATATCCTGCACTGCTCTTCCTAGGCCTTTGACGTGTTTTGATAACAGTTCCATCCGCAAGAACAACAGTCATATTAAGTACCCAATCTCGTACTGTACCATACCTAAAAGCATTCGTTCCACTACAGCCTGTGCTTACCATGCCACCAATCATGGCACCTGGACCAGGATCAGGAGGAAAGAAAAGGTCATCTTGCGCTAAAATTTCATTAAGTTCCTCCCATTTAACTCCTGGCTGCACCACGACATCCATATCTTCTTTATTTAATTGAAGTATTTTTTCCATTCTTCCGAAATCGATACAGATTCCTCCACGAGTTGCAGCATAGTGTCCTTCTAAGCTAGTACCTCCACTGTATGCTGTCACAGGTATAAGTCTTCGATGACAGACTTTCATAATTTCACTAACTTGTTTCGTAGTTGCAGGGTATACAACCATAAAGGGTTTTTCTGTATCTTTTTCATGATAGGTGCTCCAGCTATTATTCGAGTGACTTTTGCAATCATCCTCCTGAGTGGAAACGTTTTCTTTACCCACAATCTCAACAAAGTCGGCCCATGACGCTTGTAAATTTGCATCTCCGACATTATGTCTTGGAGGCTTGGTTGCAGCAATTGGGATAGTTGAAGCAGTCGAGGATTTTTCCGCACGAGTTGTCCCTAACCAGTAACCAATTAAGGCAACTGACAATAAAACTTTTTTTTGAAGAAAATGTCAGTCAGTACCTTTAGGTTGAAAAGAATATTTTCATTCCGTACGTAGAGTTTTTTCAAGGTAATTATTATTTGGTCTTGCCTCTCTTTCTTCTATATATTTTTTCCTCTCTTGCCTTTCACGCGCCAGGCGTGTTGAGACACTTTCGTAGACCTGCCCACGAAAACTTTTTTCATGTACATTTGGCTTCTGTTCTGTGGAAATGCATCGTACTGTACCAGCACTTAGTACAGCGGTAGGGGCGCTTCGATACCATCTAATCCTTAAGGCCTTCGAAGGCGTTTTCTTTACAATCGTATTCATGGATAAACGTTAGGAAAATATCTAAAAACTTACTCGAACCAACCTAATTTAGGGCGGTGAACCTTTCGATCTAAACGCGGTTTTGAGGCATCATCTACACCCCCATATAATCTAAATATTCACGTGACCTTAATTAATTTTAAACACCACGAGCTTGTAGATTTAAAGAACGGAGCCTCTAAATCACCATTTAATTTTTACTAAATACCCATTCATGCTTAGTCATTCCAATTCAATCCATCCCCTAAAGTAAGAAAGTTGCCTGGGCAACTTGTTCATTTATTTTGTCACAGAATCCTAGATTATAAATTGGGAAATGTTATTTGACCACCTCAAAAAAATTAAATGCCCTCCCTCCCACTTTGCACAATTCTGGGACATCTGGATCTTTAATTGGTTTTTAAAATTTTCGGACCAATCAATACTCTACAATCCTTACTATTTGTCTATTTCTACTACTAATCTCTACTAACCACCTTCATAAAATCCACTCACAGTACATAACTTATTTGCCACCCCTACCCACTACCTACCCCACATTTCACAACTCAGTACCACCTTCATAATAAATGGGATATTCATTTCTTTGCCAGGATGAACTGATTTAGTAAACATCTTATTCGATCAGACTCAATCA
>PEDP01000829.1:0-17063 GCA_002918395.1 Erysiphe pulchra | reverse complement strand
AACTACTGTATTATGCCTAGATCCAATAATACGTATCAGATTATAAAAGTAGTATTATTCTTCTTACTCACTTATATCACAATTGAATCTGATTGAGTCTGATCAAATTTGATGCTTACTAAATCAGTTTATCCTGGCAAAGAAATGAACATCCCATTTATGAAGATGGTATCGGGTTATGAAATGTGGGATAGGGGTGGTAAATAAGTTATGTACTGTGAGTGGATTTTATGAAAGTAGTTAGTAGAGATTAGTAGTAGAAGTAGACAAATAGTAAGGATTGTAGAGTATTGATTGGTCCGAAAATTCTAAAGACCAATTAAAGATCCAGATGTCCCAGAATTGTGCAAAGTGGGGGGAGGGCATTTAATTTTCTTGAGGTGGGCAAATAACATTTCCCTTTTTTAGCCTAAATTTCCTACATGTTCCCTGCAAAATCCAGAATAGGTTTAGCGAAATCTATGTCAAGTTAAGCGAGATAGTAGCCAGTAAAAAGACTCGTTTGAGTTTATCATTAAAGTTCATGATTTCTTCTTTCTAAGAATATAAGCTAAAGATCATATATTATTTTACTATATACGCAATTCTTTAGTTTCATGGTTAGGAAATGAGCTAACTAGTCATCGAACAATGAAAAATGCTGTTCATTATTTAGAGCAAATGCTTCGATCGAAACTATGTTAATGTATGCAATTATATACATTCAAGCACAGATAAATGTCGCCAATTTAAAAACCGTCGCCCACAAAGATATTCTACAGATTCACACAGGTGCTATTTTAAAGCTTAGAAGCTGCCTGAAGCCAGGTTGTGCAAAAGAACAATCTTGTTCACAGGGTGAAAGAGATTATGCTAATCTCCTACCATTTATCTTAAAATCAGTGTTTCAATAGCTGTGATAGAATCACAGATTCCAAGACCGTTAGTTTTATATTAAAAATGTCAAAAATATCCCTCCCCCATCCACTGTCTAAGAGTACTCCGACGTTATTATTGAAGTCGCTATTCCTCCTAACACTTATTTCCTATTGGCTCTCCCTCGCGTTGAGTTTATGTTAGCTGAGATCGAAGGGGTGGTTCTAGGAAGGTGCCAGTAGGTCCACTACAAAGTCTAATGATTTCAGGGTATCAAACTCGTAATAAAAGATCGAGAACAAGACAAAGAGCTTCAGGTATTGACTTGCTAACGTACCAATGCGGGTGAGTATTCTCTAATTTTAATATTCCCAGTGTTGTTTCCTTCCATTTCTTCATTGTGTAGCTGAAAGATAAGCCAATGGTCGTTATCCACGCCCTGCTACAATTTGGATCAAAATATGATCCAATACTACTTTTGTTAAGCTAACTTATTCCCTCGCTTAGGCAAAGTTGTCAAGCTACAAAAGGGATGTCACGGGATTAAGCTTTGACCGCTTGATTATATTCACACTGCATCTTGATCAATGCTCTTCGTAAAAGATACAAATAGACTTCGTAACCTCACTTGATATCTTACATCGTGAATTATTCTGTAACAATGGACTGTATGGGCTTAAGAAGGCAGCAGCTCTTTGGCATGACAATGATTACTCATAATTACAGGGAAATGGCTGAAACCAACTAAGTATAATATCTGCCTGTTTTCTAATCCTAAGAAAGATTTGTTTTTTATTCTTCACGTAGATGCCTTTCAAATCATTGGGCTCAATAATGATAAGATCAAAAGACTTGCAAAAGCTCTCCCGTTAAAGTTCAAGCTCAAGATTGTCAAGACTGACCAGTTTCTCGGCATTCATTTGACAAACGAGGGGGATAATCTGAAGCTATCCCAAGGAAGTTACGCGCGTGAGCTTCTATCTAGACATGAACCAACTAATTACAAGCTAGCAGTAACTCCTATAAAACGTCGTATAGACAAATCAAACGAACCAGCGTCTCCTAAGCGCATAGCAGAGTATAATCAAATTGTAGGTGGCCTTCAATATCTTGCTAACCAAACACCTCCGGAAATTGCATTCGCCACAAACCACTTGGCATGCTTTCTGAGCAACCCCTCCGAAGAACATCTAATCGCGGCAAAGCGAATTCTCAGATACATTAGTAAAGAACCGGACGCAGGTCTTACCTTTCCTAAACTTAAGGGTCCTATTTCTTGGAGATCTCTTCTCCAACGAGACGTTGTTTTGTCCAGCTCTGAAACAGAGCATCTCGCACGTACTGAGACATGTTGACAGATTACCTGGACTGAAAAAATTCTCAAAGAACTAGGAATGAGTAACTTGATAACTGGATCAGTATGTATTGAAATTCTAGTTGACAATCAATCGACCATTGCACTAGTAAAAAATTACGACAATTACAAGAGCCCGAGGCATGTGAATTTACGTAGTCACTACTGTCACCAACTGTTTCGTCAGGGTGGCATTGATGTGCCATACATTCATACAAAGGAATAGCAGGCTGATATCTTAACTAAGCCGACTTCAAGCGTTAAAATATTGTGACCGTTCTTTCCTTCTATCCAATGTCCATATTGAGGGGACTGTGTAATTTTATATCACGTGCACAATAATCCTTAGCGCCCTCGTACATTATTTCCTTTACCGCTAAGACTAGGATAGACTCTATCCGTGGAAGGAGGATTGAGATACACAAAAAATTATAATTTAAAAATGATCATTAGTAGGTCTGGATTAGTGTAGAATACTCCAGCATCTCAAAAAATCTATGACGACACGCAGAGAATGGGCCGAAGCTCATCTTAATTGGACATCTGAAGACTGTATGGCGATATTATGAACAGACGAAAGTTGGGTAAAGGATGGGAGATATTCTAGAGGCTAGGTAACAAGAAACTTTCGAATATTCCTCCTTAAAAAGAAAGGAATTTGGTGTACAATGCCGTTTGTGTTGGAGAAAAAATGAAGAATAGGTTTGGCTGAATGTTCTGGGTATGCTTCGCAGGCTCAGAAAAAGGCCCCTGTTTATTTTGTGAGGAGTGAAAGTCTCTCGAAAGCCCAAAAATATTGCGAGAAAATAGTTCCTCTTGTCGATGGCATGGTCTCGATTGAAAGTGCACAGAGAAGCTCTTGCTCTGATTTGCTAGGATAATTGCGGGAATGCTTCGTCGAAAGACTCATGGGTCTTGTGATGTAGAGATGAAGCCGGCTGAGACTTACAGGGATAAATAGGAATCCCGGAATATGAGTTGAAAACTTTAATATGTAAGGAAAAATATCATACACTATTTTACTCCTGAAGGAAACAACGAGATGTAATAAATGAATCCTAAAAATCAGGACATACAAGTTAATTTATTTTGCATAACTGACAAATAGATTTTAGGGACAATTCCACAAAATCCAAATGTTTCGATATAAATATATACAGTAAGATAAAAGATTCGTAAAGTTATGGATCTCCAATGGACGCTGTTGCCAGACGAATCAGATCTATATAATCTTAGTGAATTTTCGATATATGCGAAAAAAGTCTATAGCAATTACCCCAATTAACTTTATCGCCTTTCTAAAGCAAACTGTAAATTTTGAACATTTCTTAGGTTGAAGAATTGTTTTTCTATCCTCAGTTGAATCAAGTGAAACTATTTATTATCATTTCAGGAAAATCCGAAGAATCACCAGTTATTAGATACTGTAACTGTATAGATCTTCATACTGCTATTCGACCTTCTATTTATTATTGCTGAAGTCGCTTGCCTGTAAATTCCTAGTCATAGAAGGAAGCTTGACACGAAGACCGCTTAGTTCCTTGGTTAGGTTTATCTGACATCCCAATCTTGAAGTCTCCGTAAGACCAAATGCCAAATCTAACATATCGTTTTCATCATCTGTTGCTTCAGGAATCTTATTGAACATCTCTTCGCTTTCGACTATAACATGACATGTTGAACATGAGCAAGAGCCTTCACAAGCACCTTTTAACATATTAACTTCAACTGCCAACAAAATAAATAAGGGACTTACCTTCCATATCTATATCGTTTCCTTGTGCTATAGTTAATAAATTATCACCCTCATTAGCTGCGATTCGGTGCTCAACTTCTTTGTCTATAAATGTTACGAATATTCTGAACCAAAAATCAGCACTAACTCAAAACTTATTGGTAGTTAATAGAACTGCACTCTTCTCCAGTCTTAGGGGGTGTCCAATGACCATGACTATTTCTCGGCGATTCTACAAAAAAACGTCGATTCTCTGGCAATTTTGTATATCGATTAATATTAGGCCTTGCATTAGATAATTCGAGTACTGTAGTGGAAAATCGCGCCTCATTTCTCTTTGAAATCGTTTTTGTTGAGATTGAGATTTCTAGCTTAGGATAATTTGCTACATTTAGTAATCTTATACATTGCCGTTTGTTTGCTGATCTTGGGAAAAACATGGCCAAAGTAAACTCAAAGTTTACAACGATTTTTCGGTCTACAGCAGATTTAAATATGAAAATATAGGAGAGTTTTGATTTCTTAAGGTCTCTTGCAATGAACCAACGTAGATTTAATAATTCCTACAATGAATCTTTTCTCTCAACTTCCATTGTTATAGCATAAGTCACAGTTGCACACTACAAATATATTAAATATTGCTTACATTTTTATTCGATACCCCTGTACACAACAACGTGCGTAAATTCTAAATTGAATTATTAGAGTAAATCATCGAAACATCTATAGAAATGTCATGAGACAAATTTCCACTCTTTTTGACATTTAAGTAAATAGATGTTATTATGACATCAACTCGTGATTCTCATAATCCCCTTCGACCTTATTACAAGCCGCCATCCATCGGTATCTCCGAAAATGTTCGAGGAACGACAACCTTTGGAACCTATGGATTAGGACCAAAGAATAGTAGTGCATCTTCTTATGCGTCATCAGCACGCAACATTTTCTCTGAAATTGATTATAATGATTATTTATCGGAAACCTCCCCTTCAATGTATGATTCGTTCAAGAAGCAAGCCGATGAATTACTTTACAGATACATAACTGTTTTGCTCGCTCAGCCATTTGATGTGGCTAAGACGATATTACAAGTTAAATTTCAAGGTCCAGATGAAGGGACTTATCCATTTCATGGAATCTCGAACTCTCCACAGGTGGACATTAAAGAATCGGTGTGCAGTGACAAATCGTTCGATAAGGTCAGGAAACGTCACTAAAGAATCTGCAGTATCAATCTGATGATTCGGATCTCGAGGAACCAACTTACTTTACATCAAGTACAATTCACTCCCGATCAGAGAGAATAAGGCGTGAAAGACAGATGTACACGTCACCACCACTCTTGCCTTTACCCTCGCCAACGCCAAAGGAGAAGCAAACCCCTTCATACCAACTTAGATTAAAAACATCAGATTCTATTCTAGAAGTTTTAGGTGAAGAATGGGTAAAAGAAGGTACAAGAGGTATATGGAAGGCGTCAAATATCACATTTGTCTATGGTATTTTATTAGAGACATTTGAAAAATGGACACAAGGCTTTATATCAGCCATACTTAATGTTCCAGAACCAGGTCTCAGCTCTGGTCTTGGAATGACTACAGAAATACCTGTCTCTTGGTTATCTTTATCAGTTTCGGTAGCGTCAGCTGTAATAAGTAGTGTTATCTTAGCTCCATTGGACCTAATCCGTACTAAGTAAAATTTTCTTTGATATCTACTTTCTAGTATTGAGCTAACAATCTATAGACTTATAATGACACCAAATTCACACAAAAAACGTTCCCTTATGAGCCAACAACAAGTAATAAATTCGTACTTTTGTCATACTACCCTCCTCTTGCCTACAATTCTGCACTCTCTCGTCACACCAACCATTGTGCATTCTATCCCTCTTCTTTTAAGACCATATTTATCAATTGATCCGGTACTAACGCCAGGAATTTACCAAATAGCCCAATTAATGGTCAGATTCTTAGAACTATTTCTCAAACTACCATTCGAAACAATCCTCAGACGAGCTCAGATAAACCTTTTGAAGCGAGCCTTTAATAGTTCTACTGATCCTCAAAATGTGCAAGATTCTTTGCTAACTACAGTGAGATTAGGTGAGTATCGGGGAGTGGTTGGTACAATGTGGCTCATTGTAAGAGAAGAAGGTGTCACAGTCCCTAAGAATTATAACCAAAAACGAGCTTCAAAGCCATCAAAAGGCCAGGGCTTAGCGGGTCTTTGGAGGGGTTGGAGAGTTGGTATATGGGGCTTAGTAGGCGTTTGGAGTCTAAGAGTTATTAATGGGACTAGTGGTGGTATTGGGGAATTTTAATTTTCGTCTTTTAGAAAAATAATTCGGAATTCTCATATGGGTGGCAAAGCATCATCGTCGCTGAGAATAGGCATTAAAAATCTCCTTCACTAAAACGAAACTTGGCCTGAGTAGCTAGATTTTATAGTACGTATAGGATTAAATATTAACAAATACTCAATGAATACTTCAACTAATTGCATACGCATTAATTTCGTCTTTTGAAATACGATATTTAGATATTTCAGTCACTGGTTGCGGAAATACAAATCTTACACTAGGGGTATTTACTACTCGAAATCCATCTGAGAGTCAATCTTTTTAAGATTTCATTAAAGAAAGTTATTCCCGCAAGAATATTACAAAAAATTGACTGTTCTATAGTGATTCAATAAGTCAGTATCACCATAATTTGTGTGGCTCTATTCTATAAAGGTTCTACCTAACTTGTATGGAGTGCCTCAATGAACACATCTTCTGATAAATTAGATAACTAGAATATCTTCAAAATACATACTTTCTCATCATCACCATGTATTTTCTACATCTCTAGATCTACCACAGAGCTGACACCCACATCTTTTAGAACTTCAGACTGATGCTGCTAGTTCTTCTAATCAATGAGTTTGGCACAACATGCATATTCTGGAAGATTCCGGCTTATGATTAAATTCCTATCTTATCTTGATTGACAAGATTGCAAGTGATAGCTTTTATCAAGTAGATTACTCGAGCGTACTGCAGATACTACAGCGGCCAATGTGCGATTCGGTCGCGTTCATAAATATGGTTTTTTGGGACATCTCACTCGCTAATCTATCGATAATAATCCGTTGGATATCTTTTACGCTGTCAAGGATCTTACCCAAAGAAGGAGGAGCATTCCTGGACGTATGCTTTGACACCTCATCTGATGTTTAAAGTCAATTGATTCTTCTTTCAAAGAAACCCGTACATTATCCACGAAATACTACGCACTTGCGTGTCTACAAATGAAGAATAATTTAGGAAAGCTTCCTTGATGATCTGCTATCTTCCACTTTATGGATTTTGATTGTTGAGTTATTTCGTACGGGGTTTTTGGTATTTTTTTAACCAAAAGTTTAGGCTTTAAAGAACAAAACCTATCACCCGAGAGCCTCGCTATACATTTTTCTCCATAAACACTAGATGAAAGGCGTCGTCCGTTCAGGGAATGTAATGCTAATGCTATTGCGAATTCTGATTTCGCATTTAACAAAGATTGACTTCTTTCCCGGCTATACATTAGACTTTAGCGTGGTAATTATAGAGAAAAAAATACAATTAGGCTTTCGTATAGATTGTCGTTAGATTGGCTAAAGTTGAAGATACAATTTTTGCTGCATTCTATTCCATATAACGGGTAGAGCAAAAGGAAAAAATTGGTAACAAAACAGAGAATTAACAAACTAAAAGTTTCCTTACACTTGTGATTACTGCTCGTTAAATTTTCAAACTCAATATTAGTACAAACATCATTCCCTAAGAAAACATTCAATCCATTTATCTCCCAAAATTAACTTACAGATTAATCTTTCTTTTTATATGGTTGTTTCTTCCATGGAAGTTTTCTTCCGCCTCTTCTGTAACAATCTTGGTTCCAAAATATTCAAGTCCGTCCTAGCTGCGTTAGGGTAGGCATTGATTTTCTTGCCAATAACAGTTTGACCCCAGGGTTCCTTCATTCGACCATAGCCGGTACAGCGAGCCTCTCTAATCCAACGATTTGAGCTTGATATAGCACGTTCCAATTTTGAAAAATCCAGACGCAAAAGCAGCTCCATAATGCGGTGGTAATCTGCCTCGTCAACGACAATTTGACCTGAGGCTTGGTGCTTTTTATGATTGCTATTTTTTTCTTTAGCTTGATTAGAACTTAACAAAGAATTTACAGAGTCTTTTAACTTGTATCGTGGTCGCCGGGGTATGATCCTTCCAGTTAGTTTTCCTTTTCGCTTACGTGGTTGGCAAAGTATTTGATTTAAGCCCGCTTGTCGAGACATACTTTCAGAATCAGTTTCATTCATAAGGCATGGAGTCGATACTTGAGATTTTTTTAACGGTGAATAGTGGCAATTTGGTTTCGATATGCTACTATTATTTAAATCTTGCTTGTCAGTATTGACGATTATCTGTGTCTCACTTGAATTATTCACTTGTTTCTTTTGAATGAATTCTTGCTTAGGGGAAATTACAATCCAGATAAATCCCACAAGTCTTCCCGCAGAACACTCTTGCCTGAAGGCCATCATCTCCCAAAACTGGTCAAGTGATTTGATGCTCCTCCAATATCCATTTGAGCTGCCGCATTTGACTAACTCTTCATCTAATTCATCTAAAAACCTTGCTTTTGGATCATCTGGAAAATGCGGAATCAGATATCTAGGAGCCACAGTGCCTTTTAATGTTGTGATTTCTAAAAGGGGATGCCCTACCGTCCAAAGTTTATCCACTTTATTCGGCACATAGGAAAGCGTTTCATGTGTATTTAGTCCTGGAATTATGATGTATCCTCTTCCATCTTCAGCTTGAGAGGTTGCAAGAATAGGATTTAGTACACGACACCACCAACGAATTAATCCACTATCATGCTGCACATGTTTTCCCGAATACTCAACACTACGGGGAAATAAATATTGATCCTGAGCTCTAGCAAATAAAGAGATTATAGTCTTATAGCCAGGTTTTTGGTATTTCGCGACAAGGTATTGTAAAAAAATAGTACTGACAGTCCGGATAGGTGATGGTATACTTTTTGGCAGTTTAAGGATGTCAAGATAACCGGTGGTATCCACTTTGGAAACAAATATGATGACATTATGCGCTGATGAGTATATATAAGCCTCAAGAGCATAAATAATCACTTCGCTGTGTTCTTCTTTATTTTTATCCAAGATTGCCGGGTTGACTGTAAGAACTAAAAAATGTTTTGTACAAATTGTTTTACTGTCTTGTTGTCCTGGAAATTTGCTGTATAACGACGACACAGATGCTGGAAGTGTGGATAAATAGTACAATTTTATGGTGACATCTTTTGGAAGATTAGCTTCAAGCTTCTCGAGCAATAATGAAATTGACATTGATGACTCCGTGAATCGGGTCAGCCAGCATCACGCATTACATTAGTCCACACTTCATAATTTCCTCCCCCACTTTAGTTTTAGTTTCGGTTTAGCCACACCAACGTTGGATATCGCTTACCGGGCACTCCCAGTTTTATTGATAAGCCCTACAGCAAAATTAACCGAGACTTATCCCATGGAGTAGACTCAAAATATATTAGTCAGTAAATTTTGATTTCGTTGCATATGTTAGTACGTGTAAATAGATAATTAGTGTACTAAAATTTGGCCAGCTCCTCGGGCATCGAAGAGCGTCTCCTAGGTGGTGTACCAATGGGATAGTTGAGAAGTAATTGAAAGAAAAGCTTTTTTTCTATTAAAATGGAGTTTATGGATTTTTATTAAATACATTAATTTTCAACATAGAAGGAAGCACCTGAGGAAGTTGAGATATTGTTTTATATAGATTCAGGAATTTAGATAGATAAGTTAATATTCGGAACTTGTTGCACCAACTTACAGACCATCGCCGACCGAGACATTCTACCGGTTTGACACAGAGCGGCTACACCCACAAGTAGAAGTTGTTTAAAGCTCGGTTGTGAAGAAGGACAAACGTCTTCACTGGCAGTTATCCAAATAAATAGTTACATTTTTTAGTTTGAGCAAAAAGATCACCGCTAACCTAGAGTACAAGATATATCTACACAGACCTTCGCCGCCAACTTACAGACCATCGCCCGCCGAGACATTCTACCGGTTTGACACAGAGCGGCTACTTCCAAAAGTAGAAGTTGTTTAAAGCTCGGTTGTGAAGGACGAACGTATTCACTTGTAAATCTAATTACCATTGACTGACCTCCCGTATAAACAATAGAGTATAAATTTGGCTACCTTTGCAAATTAGCTTCTAACTGTGAAAATTTTCAATAATAAAATGTTTACCCTTGAAGTCTACTTCTTTCGCTCAACTCACTTCGGTAGACAAATAGTTTCATATAGGGCCAGAACATCTAAAATTTTTGATAGTGTATTGGGTTAACAAAGCCTCTGGATACACGACATTATCTGTTCTGCTTGCTCGAGATGGTAAGAGAATCAACAGATTTTGTACATCTGTTACCCTCGAAAGAGCGGTATATAACTGTCCATGCGTAAAGACGGGCGTTGACAAATCAACTCCGATATTTTAAGTGTTTAGCCTTGATACTTATTGAAAGTCATAGCGAAGCAAGGTCGAACTGGGAGTTGTTTCCGCACCATCGAAAAAGGCAGCTCATCATTAGAGTCCAATGTGAAGCGGGATATTACATGCTCCTTACCATGAAAGCGAGGGTCTTGGGAATTGGTCCTTTTACACAACGGCTATAGAGTCGTGTAACTATCAGTTGAGTCTCATTGCAAAGACCAAGCTTTGGATAATAGTTTCGAAGGAGCATTATACTCATGTCTACCTGTAGTTTTAGAATTCCTAAGGGCAGACCTTGATATGTGACTTGCCTCAGGTATTCTGGGGTATAGTCAGTTATAATTCCGGAAGATTCCTGATTCTGCACTTCTTCGAAGGAATAATAATCCCGCGACAAAGTCTCTCGCAATGCCGTTATTTCATCATTGAATCGGTGAACAGCGTTATTTCTGGACGAAAGAATCGCTCAATCATGGAAGATGAACGTATCTAGTGATTGCAGTTGGTGGACTGAATACAAAAACTCCCGAAAGACAGTTTGGTCATTAGTGGTTTTTATCCACTCAGGAATGACCAAAGATCCATACATCGATTGTGTATATGGTAAAGCCGAAAGCCAATCATCAAAACGCTGATTTTCAGGTCCACTAATTACCCGCATATTCTGGGTCAGAAAAAGTGGCTTGACCGAAGACCACCCTGTCCAACATCTAATGCAAGCGTTCACAACTTGACTTGCTCCCTTCGACCCCTTAGTACGACCAGCAAAATCTGAGCGAAGTCACCACCCAACAACACAGAAATTCCTCCAAACAATTCACTCCCATCACAAAGATCTCGCAAGACCTTATTCACCGCACTAAATTTATGCTTTGATTTTATAGTTACCTCATCCCAAATTATGAGGATGGGGGCAGTTCGGCGAAGAAGATTAGCTAGTTGTCTTTGTGCAAGAATACGACAGACTGAATCCTCGGTGCATGCTATTGGGATTTTAAAAAGTGAGTGGGCCGTCCTATCATTTGGTAGCAAAAGTGACGCGATCCCAGATGATGCTACACAAAGCACAATCTTTCCCTCCGAGCGAAATTGACTGCAAAGAGTCTTTAATAAAAAGTTCTTACCCGTACCAGCGGGGCCTTGCAAAAAGAATGTATTTGGCTTTAAGCCATTAGTTATTGTGTGCATAATAGTATCATATGCATCACGCTGGCCAGGTGAAAACAAAGTAACGGAGTTCGAAAAAATTTGCCGTTCCACTTCTTGATCAAAGTCAAGAGCTTCCGCTATTAGTGCATTCCGCTCCCTCACAATCCAACTGTGGCGATACTTGGTTAATCTTACAGTTGCCCAATCCAACCCCAAGTCATGTAGGACATCTCTAAGTAACCATAGAGCAAAATCGTACCTCCTCTCTTCCTCCGACCATTCCAAAGGTGGTGCATCCAAGTCCCTCACAAGGCTTGAGATCCGATACAAACAATCATCGGAAGATGCTTCCCTAAAGCGATCCCAGATACTTGAGGATCCAGGACCTCAGAGTTAGCAAGTATGACACCGAATTGATTTCGGAGAGAAGCGGCTGAGGTTGAATCTTTTATCTCATCAAATAATGAGATCCATTCGGAATCATCAAAGTTGAGACCCAAGGCCCGACATGTAGCAGATGGTGTCTCATAATTGACACCATCGACGGTGTAAAGATCCTCATATGATCTCGCCCCTCGCTTAACGGTTAAAAGAGCCCGTAGGTAGAAGTGCTCTCCTTGTCGAGGCACAGCCACAGGAAGCCTTCCAATCGTGTGGCCCTTCTTCCTTATATGCCAGCCCCTGTTCTTAGTGTGAGTAAAGTAAATTGAAATATCGACTGTAAATGAAGTGTGAGTTTTAGATTTCGCTGCGTTATAACTTACCGGTTTTTAACATGGGTATAGTGCATTGGAAAATCAATATAAAACAAATCACAGCCGTCCGTGTTTGCAGCATTATATCTCATCCAATCAATGAATGCCGAGCTTTGGCTTCTTACAGCCGCTATTATTTGTTCTCGGGTCATAACTCGAGAAAAAGCTTCACGATGTCGTCCTTCCAGATGGTAAGGTAATTGCGTTACCGCTGGCTTTTCCTCGTGCGTAGTGTAGCCCTTTAGTCGCCAAATGGCCTGCACTGGTCCAGTATATAGACCCTGGAGAGTCATATCAATTTCATTATGTTCTCTCGGCACCGCAAGAGTTGCTCGATCTGACCCCTTGTAAACATACTTGGCTAGGTACTTGATGGCATTTACCCCACATGAAATTTCAACGTTGATGTGTGCCTTATACTTTTTGGTTAAGTAAGGGTTATATGGGACAACCCACCGGTTGTCGAACATAAACCGTTCCGTCCCTCATCTCACACCGTTATCAGGTCTTGCATATTCCGGATACGAATTTTCCCTCAAAATAGTTGTCTCACACCTGATTAAACCATTATTGATTGTGTGCATAATGGTATCATATGCATCATGCTGGCTGGATGAAAATAGAGTAAAAGAATTCGAAAAAATTTGTCGTTCTATTCCTTGATCAAAGTCCAGAGCTTCCGCAATCTGTGCATTTCTTTCCCTAACAATCTTGCTGTTGCCCAATCCAACCCCAAGTTCTGCAGGACATCACCAAGTAAACACAATGCATAATCATACCTCTTCTATTCCCCCAACCATTCCAAATGTGGTGCATTCAAGTTCCTTCCAAGGCTTGATATATCCGAAACAGAAAATCATCGGAAAATGCATCCCTAAAGCGATCCCAGATATTTTGAGGATCCAGGACTTCGGAGTTAGTAAGTATGACTCCAAATTGATTTCGGAGAGAAGCGGCTGATGTTGGATCTTGAATCTTATCAAATAATGAGATCCATTCTGAATAATCAAAAATGAAACCAAAAGCCCGACATGTAGTAGATGGTGTCTCATAATTTATACCATTGACGGTGTAGAGATTTTTAAATGATCTCGCCCCTCGCTTAACGGTTGGAAGGCATTAAACTTAGTGGTCAAAGTTTCGGGGCCCTGCCGCGAAAAGAGATGGTATCGATAGAACTGCCTTGCCGACACACAGCCACGTCTAGCTCCATCTTGTGACTCTTCTACATCACCTTATACTCTTTGATTCTGTAATAGTTTCGACCAGTGATACCTTGGGTTACCGTGAGGATAAAAAAGAACATAGTGTAGAGAGAGATAGGCGGAATGATTGCGAGGGATAAATCTTTCTATTAGGAATCTGATTGTTTATTATGTTTTCCTATCCTGCTCAGGAAAGGGGTTTGATTGTAATAATAATTATGTTGTTTTTATAGTGAACAATGATTTATCTATTTAAGTATTGTGAAGTCCTCCCTTTTCCAAAATCCTTCCTTTCAAGACATATATATACTCTTTCCAAAACACATCTCCTTTCTAGACTTTTCTTACCAATCATACTTCATACCAATCTTCACTTAACCCCAAGAAAGATGAGGCAACTTCTACATCATAGTATATGTGTGGCAATTCTGATCTACTTCGCCATTCAGTCATACTCATGTGTATCTATTTGCCCCATACCTCTTTTTCCCACGGCAAGGGTCTTGACGCACAGACGAAGATTACGTTAGTAATATGTTAACACTTTCAGATAGCGTACCATCGCTATTCCGCCCAAAGAGGATCATATCTCTTGTATTCCTATCGACTTCATTTGGTAGAACAACGGCAACTTCAATTACTGTTGGTAGATTGTACCGGCGCTGATCCGTATGGGCCTCTAGTATTACGCGGAGCGTTTCATAATAGGTCAAAAAAAACGTCGAGTCTGTGCACCGTATACACGTGATCTTGCCACCCGCGCTAAAACAAAAGAAGAGATCATCATTTATCATTGTGCCGGCAAAGTCGAAATCTTCACCTCCACGCGGTGCCGATGTAAACGCCCAGTATGATTTACTTATCTGGGAAAGCCAAGAAGTTTCGCACAGTCCTCCCCTTCAGGATTCCCATTCATCACCGCGGGTCTCAATCTTCTTCGTCTCTACAGCACGTTCCCCTCTGCACCTCTTTTTCACGAGGTCACCCAGGGAATGGCGAGAGAAGGGCTCAATCTTTCCAATTCACAAAATCTAATGAAGGTAAGCTGTCGGTGCAAATGGCCAGGCGCTGGCTGGACTCTATAGGGATGGCAGGTTAGATTCCTATGTGGCTTATTGGAGGTGGACTGCGGCTGCTCGTCGAAAAAGAGTACGGGAGGAATGGCTGAAGTTTTCTCCTTAGGTTTTCCCTCAGTCTGTGGCCTTTTGGGTCATAGTGAATACGTTCCTACCCATTCGACCTAATGTGACCAGCATCTGGATGGTGTATTGGGAGAAATTAGGCACCAGGTGGGCATTGCTATAGTTTGGAGGACCATGTATTCTAGATGTCTTCCATACGTGTCATGTACAATGTACGCTGTCTATAGCCGACACAATAAAATATAAACTAAACTAAAATACATCGAGGTTCCCAAGTGGGCTCCGCAAATCCGTTTCATTTAATGAGTAATAAACATTTTTAACCTGTACCCAGTTTTTTCTTCTCTGCACGGAACATTTTTTCTACATATTGTTCTTCTGTATTGTCATTATTATGTATAACACTATCTGGATCATCTTGTGTGATTGGCAGCGGTTGTGCATCATCAACAATTTGAGACGGAAGAGCACCTGTGACAGCTCTTTTTAATAAATCGACATGAAATTTTGGCCAAATCCCAGATGGTATGTTTAATTGAACTGTATGGGAGTCGACAACTTTTATGACTTGATACTTTGCGTGAACCCACGAAAGCTTTTTTGATAGTTGTGGTTTTTGAATGTGCTTTAAATTTAGCCATACACAGCCCCCCACTTTAAATATCTCTGACTCTTTTCTATTTTTGCTTGTGCTGAAGCCATAGCTGCTTGGGCAAGTTCTTGTCCTTCACGTATTCTGTTAACAAAGCTTTGAGCTCTTTTTGCTGGTTCTAATGGTCTACAAAGAGGCTCCACTTGTTAAATTGGATCAACATCATAGCTATGATCGGCGAAGAATGTGCTAATTCCTCATGATGCGAATTTTCTATTATTTAATGCTGTGATGGCTTGCTAGCCAGTATATTCCTATAGCTTGAACGAACTTGCCAAGCACATGCGCACAGCCTTGCGTTAATATTTTCTGGTAGCTTTACTGATAGCCTATTAATAGACTAGTACCAAATTATTAATAGGCTATTAGTAAGGCTACCAGGAAATGTTAACGTAAGGCTGTGCGCATGTGTTGTGACATAGATTCTATCTGCTTTTCAGCCATATCAGTTCAGTTATTTCAGTCATAATCAGCTCAGCTTCATTACTGTATAATCATTTCACTAAATAATCTAAGTCATATTATCACAAGAATATTAAGATGTCATCAGATACCGTTTCCCGAGAAGAATTTCTGCTTCTACAAAGGCAGTTTAAAGACCTTCTTTCCAAACAAGTCAAGGAGGGGCAGAAAAGTCTAGTTAAAATATAAAAGGATCCCCTGACTGATAACTCTTGTGGTCTTAAACCCACCAAGATTCCTGAATATTATGAGAACCAGACAAACTATCCGGCCCGCAGTATTTCGAATGGATTGGAATATCTTCGGCTATGATAATTCACATGCCTTTGTTTTGATATATGGAGCATTAAAAGGTAGCGCTTTAAAGAAGGCAGGTCAGTTCTACGAAACAGGAGGAATCAATGAGACTAGGGACCCAGCTGATTTTATCGAGTTTCTGGACCGCTGGAACTTAGAACCAATGAGGGTGGCGCGGGCAAATGACGAGCTCCATAATATGAAAATGGGCGAAAACCAACGATGGCCTGATTTCCTTGCCAGCTGGTCTAACAAACTAACGGAAGCAAGAGGAGACTTCTGGGACAATGCCTATAAAATATCGATGATTCGAAATTCATTAAATGACAAACTAGTTAAGACATTAGCGGGAAATCATTTATTGCCCGAAAATAATTTTAATGAGTGGATTCGGATCGTTAACCAATTAGCCCAGCAACTTGAAATGGTTGATTCACGTACTAGACGTCATTTCTTGAAGCCAATAGAAATTTTGGCCACATTGAAAGAAATGGTGATAAATTAGAGAGTATTGATCAAAGGCCTTCGGACGATGGAAGTCGGCAAGTAGAGCTTTGGTCTGAGGATATAGTAATGGGTAGGATTAATATGGCTGGTATGAACGGAGGCGAAAGACGTCGTACTAAGTGGAAAAGCCAGGAGAAATTGATTCAGTTAAGAAAAGAAGGACGATGCTTCCGGTGTGAAAGAAAAGGTTGTGCATCAAGAAGATGTCCTCTGCTACCCGCTCACAATCCCAATAAAAACGGGCCTATGGTGAATATACTCTTGTCAACACAGGTTGATCCTTCTGTATTCGAAGTTGAAAGTGAAAATGGAATATTAGAGCCGTCAGGAAACTAGATGCTCTCGAGTATAGTCACACTCGAGAGCCAGAAGC
>PEDP01000828.1:0-17066 GCA_002918395.1 Erysiphe pulchra | reverse complement strand
CGAGAAGATTCGTACTCAGACATGATGGGAATATACCCTCATATAAAAATGACAGTATGAAGCAAGATGCAGTCTTTTGAAGACGAAGCTGAGCCGCTTTTATAGCGGTTAGAGATCTACACGAAAATTACTCTTTTCAGGGGATTAGATGAATAGTGTATGGGGGTTAGATAATTAGTTTGGCTCTTAGTTTATTAATTGTATCTTTTTCTGCTATCTCGAGAGATCTAGGAATTGGCATGTATGTGGCAAGCTTATCATCTATTAACCTGAACACAATCATCTAATATCCACAAGGGCCTGCACCATACTTAAGTCATTTATCAAGGCATTATCAAGAAGTGGTGTTGTATTCAATTTTGGCTCACTGCGAACTACTGCACTATGCTTCTGGAGCAACTAGACCCAGGAGCGTCTAGTTTTCCAAGTCCGATTCCTCATCAACATTATTATCTTCATCTACTTCGTAAACCTTTGGATCTATTTGAGCAACAGTTACATTACTAACGACAGGTCCCTTCCTCTTCTGTCTCTTTGCTGGCAAGAGCTTACAAACTTTAGGGTTACATCCCTTTAGCTCACAGCGAAAACAGCGCCCCTCACCACAAAGTTTTCCTATTTATTCTATGGACTTGATACACTCGTGCCCCAGATTTAATTTGAAGATGCTATTACGAAGTACAATGTACAATTGCTTTTGCTTCACAAATGGTCGTATCACCCCTCATCCGTTAAAATACATCTAAGGAAACTAAAATTCCTGTATTATCAAAATATACCTCCACCATCCTGTAAACATCCAGCGCACGAAGTGTGGTTAAGTCTGTTGAACTCAAATCGACTATGTTCAGTCAAGTGAGGTATGTGCCCAGGCTAGCCAGACTCTACTTTGAAGAAGGGCCTGGACGGTATACCTACCACTCTACCATCCGACTCATATTAAGATAAATTTATATGTCTAATAGAGAAGAAATTATTTGGATAACCAGAAATCACAAGGAATCAATATATTCTCACCCTATTTAACAATGCCTTTATTGAACATAAAGCTGTTGCTCTGATATTTTAAATTGCAATTAATTTCCTAAATTATAAGAAGGATAAATTTTAACCAAAAACTGAATGTAATAGTGTTGTGGCATTGTGATATCGTTTGAATGGGCAGTTCTTATTGTAACAAATCGTCAAGCGCTGCCAGAACGATTGTGGAAAATTTTATCCATTTTTATGGCAATGATCAGTAGGTAAATGAGACTGGTCGAAAATGATTAGAGGTACAACAAGAGGGGATACAACCAACTGAATAAAAATAATAATGAAGAAATTATATTAATAGAAATTTTATACCTATTTTATGAAACTTGATCCTGGACAGACACTATGTAAAAAATTGACCGCTCACATGTCACGGACGGCCTCTCAAAGGCACCCACACACTTTCTATAATAAATCCTTGATGCTGGTAAGTAAACATTCTATAGAGAAATATTAAAAGGTGAGAAGACCCCGAGGTTTTAGGTGGTAATTATACAACTTGGATTTCAAAATTTATATGCATTATCTATAGTTCTTCTTCCGCATCCGTGTAATAATCGAATTCCTTAGGACAGGTAGCTTCCTCTCCGTCTTCATCATCTTCATCTACGGCAGTAAGTATCGCTGCCGCTGCTATTGCACCAGAGTTTGCAACATTAGGGTCAAATGGATTTTGATTTAACCTGTGTTCTACTTCAGCAAGTTGTTGGGTGGCATACTCAGTCTGAGATGTAGATAGATTTCTATCACTATCTGGACGTTCAGATATTGACACATCATGAACATCTTCCGCAGTTGATGAGTTTGTGGTCTTATCAACTATTTTTTTCTTGAGCTTCTCCTCAATTAGCGACTTATCTTCATTTGGCCGGGTATCGATTAGTAGAACAACACCACCAGTGGGTTTCTTAACAGGTCTATAGCGACCAGTGGGAAAGCTTATGTATTTGAGTTGAGTAGGAAGTACGCGAGACATATTTTCAATCTCATATCCTACTTTTTCTCTTTCGACTTTCTTTTTAATTGTCTCTGTGTGAGCTGTTTCTTTCTCACTGTCTATCTTTTTCTCAACGACCTTCTCGTTTTTATCTTTCTGATGCTCATCTAAATCCATCTTATCATCATCAGGTGGAGCAATTATTCTCGGAGTAAGTGGTGCCTGATCAATATCCATACTTTCTCGTCGTTGGGCACGTTCTTTCTTTTGAGCCCTTCGCTTTGCCTGAGCTGTTGTGGATAAAACAGCTGTCGCAATTAGAGTAGGAGCTTCATTAGCTTTTACTTCTTGCTCAAGTGGGTAGTCAAAAAGACTTGTTCGAGTCGCACAATGGAATTTAACATTTGGAATATCTAGGTCATGATCTAGACAAATAATTGATGTGGGTATAAAAGATAAGGACAAAAAGTGTGTGAATGGAAACCAATACCAATATTGGATAAAGACAGCCATTCCAACAATACCTGCCATATTTAGATTACCAGTTTGGGTCTGTAGTCCTAGGGTACAATTTCGACCTCCCGCGTCTATAATTCCTAGTGCCAACGCGCTACCAAACTTGGTCATAGCATCTTCATGCCGATCTCCAACAGTTCTCTTAAACGTTTTTCTAATGGATGAAACTTTGGAATTCATTGCTTCATTTTGTTGAACCATTATCATAGCGAGGGAAATAAGAGCACCTTGTCGCACGAAATCAGTGGGATCTTTGATCATTGGTTCAAGTAAATCAATGGCTTCATCTAACCCTGTTCCTGCACATGAAATACCAAGAGCCATCGCCGCACCATATCTAACATGAGGATTGTAAGATTCGGACAAAAGTTCAACCATGCGAGGAACACTTCCAGGCTTCCGAAATAAGATGAACCCCAGGCTCATGACTGCAATTCTTCGAACGTCATCGTTTACATCACTAACAGCTACATGGAGAAGCTTTCTGATTGCTTTGTTGCTTCCAGTACCACAATAAGCCATAGCAACCGTCATAATTCCTCCATATCGCAATGTTGGGTCGGGTTCTTTGAGTAATCCTTCTATTAATTCATCGGCACTTTCTTGACAGCCATACATTATCAAAGACATTCCAACAGCAAGACCTCGTACTGTTTTTTCGTGTTGAGTATCATGAGCGTAGGTGATCATTTCTTCAAGAGCTTTGATATTACCAGTACCCAGCATAATCAGGCCCATAGCGAGGCCAACAGCCTCTCCATTTAAGGCTGAGTCTGTAAATATAACTTCTCTCAGGTCAAGATAGATTTCTTCCGACCCAGTTGCCATACCTGCGATCCCCAAACCTAAGGCACCACCATGTTGGATGATTTCCTCTTGCGCATTTTTAAATTGATCTTTCAAGTAATCTAAAGCGCCTGCACCATGGTTGGCATAAATTAAACCATAGGCGTAAAGTGCACCGCCTTGACTAAAGATTGAGCCTCCTAATGTAGTTGGTCTAGGAAGATAGGGTTCAAGCAGTTTTCGACATTGTGAAAGGTTTCCTCGGTGAATAACACCCAAAGCTGCAGTTGCCGAAAACTTAGACCAATTGACAGCTTTTCCCAACCATTCCAGATTTTCCCTGAAAAATTTATCGTTTGTTGTACCTTGATTCATGAAAGCATTACAAAATGTGACTGCAGTATGAAAAATTGAGTTGCGTCCCTCTAAGCTATCCCGCACATAATTGAGAATTCTTAAATCGGTATGGTTTTTCCGATAAAGAAATTCTAGATTCAATCTAATGACCTCGCTTCCGTCAAGGATTCTTTGTATTCGTCCAAAAATTTTATATTGCTTTTCCGAGTATTTCATGTCGTACATTGAAGGAGTCGAATCGCTCAAAAGCCTATCGGACTCGGTTGCTATGACAATGTTAATACAACTTACAAACTTTAGAGATTGTCTAACCATCATTATCTTCAGAAGTTGAAACTTGTTCATTAGAAGGGATTTCCCGTATGACTCTAGCAAGAAATTCTTGTGTCCCATTATCGTATAAATCAAAAGCTAATTGGTATGCGGTTGCAATAGATGGGACGTCATCGATGGCCTAGGTGTAATAAATCAGATAGGCTATAGCTAGATGGAACATACTTACAACAAGCAATGTAAGTAATGATGAGATATCCAATTCCTGATCAAGATAGATCGCGCATTTAGCGATTGAAAAATAATCAGGAGTAGGTATTTCGTTGAGTAGATCCAAAATCAGCCTTAATATTTCGGTTCGAAGACTACGCTCCTGCACAATATCCATACACACTCCAAAAACATACTCCATAAGTTCTTCAGTTGGCCCAGGGATACCATCAGTAGTCTTTGATTTCGATACTGATTCATTTTGACTTGCACGCTTCAAAACTTTCCGTAAAACATCTAGGTTGTGAGCTTCGATTGCAATTCCAACAACTTGTTTGTATCTCCCTTCCTGTAAACAATTCTCAAATAGCCGCTCAATAATCTTCTCCAGAGCAGTTCTAGTATTACTATCTAAGACTGGACTTGATCCATCTTTACTCTTTGTAGTTATTAAATTTTTAGGATCTTTAGTTGATATTCTTGATAAAAGAGACTTTGAGGGAACTATTGAATGAGAGAATGGTGCTGTAGGAGATGTGAGGGAAGCTGCCGCATTAGCCTCACTAGTCATCGACGCAAACGAAGTTGCAAGAGTGGGAAGAGCAGGATCCCTAAGAGCTGTGTATGGTGCCTTATGTTGTGCAGCTGAGATAGAAATATATGTATCAATACATTTTGAGATAATAGTCTCTTCAAACTCTCCTTGGTTATCAAATTGAAAGAGGTCACCAGCACCAAGTGCAAATATCATGCTATCATCATATTCTTGGAGGTGGTAATAGACTTTTGCCAGCACTAAGGCTGCGAGCTGTCGTTCAGAGAATTCCTTGTCTTCGTATAAAGTCTCACTAGAAAGATTAGTAAACAGCCCTTCTATCAGGCTGAAGTTAGAGAATAATTTTACAACATACATCTGGCCTATACATCCCGCAACTTCTGTCCAAAGAGCATCGATATCTTCGTTTAGTGTTTGTAGAGCAAATACCTTTAGCTCTGGCTCCTCATCGGCAAGAAATCCAAGCACTCCAGATGCAGAGATTAGACCAGGCATTACGAAAATAAAGGAAATTTTTTTAAAAAAAGATTACATGAAAAATGTATGAGCAGAGTTAATGATCAGAAGTTATGAGTTTTGCGCTGTAGACTTGCAAGTTGTGGTAAGCTGACAAGCTAATCACGCTAGCTACTTTCGGATATCAAACAGGATGACAACACAAAGCTGTTGAGACTGTCAAACATTTTGCAAATCAAATGAGCATAAGATATATGTCTTCAGTGTCAAAAAGGTAAACTTGTTACTTAACGGAATAAAATTTGTATATTGCGAAGTTCATGGACCAATTTGCTCCTCAAATGCTTCCCAATAACACAAACTTTTGGCGCTATGTTAGGAAATGGTTTGAACATTCAACCGCACGCAACATCCATTTCCCAATTTTCCCAATAGTTTAGTATCGGGAACGAATTCAAAAATGTTGTTACCTCTTGTATTATTGATTATATGATTTCCATTTAACTATTACCCATTTGCGAAATTCCGAACTTTAATCCTCAAAAGCATCTAGAAACTGCTCTGTTGCCCTTTCCGTTTGCGCCGACTAAACTTATTTGACTATAATAAACATCGACACAGTGAGGATATATCAGAAGTGACATCAAATGATTTTATCTAAAAGTAGGAGGCCGAATTATTTGTAGCTGGAGGGAGTGCGCGCTTGATCTGATGTTGGGATAGAGAGTCGCAAATATGGACCTACGCTCCATTATCAACACAGAATCTGGTGACAGCTCGATAGATAAGCAACCAAAGCTAGTCACTCCTACGAAGGGACCTTCCATTAAAGGTTCTAGTGGCTTTAGCTATCCAATCCGTGGTTCGCCAAATAAAAATATATTTACAGATTATGGATTACAGCGACCAGATATCACTCTTGAAACACCTTACCACCAGAATCCTCAATATCGAAGACGACCGTCGTTGCCCATTATAGTGCCACCCTCTAATGACCTAAGATTAAAAAGTCAAACTACCTCAGCAACTTCTTCACATCAGACTGCGCTATCCTCAATCACTAGCCATTTTCCGTACTTACATGGCCAGCAGGCGCCCGAGAGTCCAGCACAATCATATCAGTTCATGGGAGAAGTTCAGCAAAGAGATAATTCTCAATATTCAAACTCCCCACATAAAATTGAGAATCAATATACATACAGTCAAAGTCCGCCACCTCAGTCCCCTATGACAAGCACACTGAGCTCCACCCCAGACTCACATTTAGTCTTATCAAAAACATCTATTTGTCATAGTAATCCGATAAGATTACTAAATGAGCAACATCAAAAATTACAGTTCGAGAAAAGAAACCGAAGCATAAGTTCTAGTCCGGAAACTCTACCGTCAATCCTACAAAAGCAAGAACTCCCTTCAGATTCAGAGAGAGAAAAAGTAAAAATTTCGACTTCTATAATGGATATAGCTTCAAGTGGCCCTATTCAAGATCTCGGGTTAACTAAAACTTCGAATAAGCAACCAATTTTTAAAAAAACCAGCTCGCAGATCCATGGAGACACACATCCACCATTAATTTCAGCGCAACCCACGAAGAAAAGAATCCGCTACTCTGAGCCTCCAATATGGGCTAGGAGTGTAAAGACTCATGGTCATGTAATTGTAGCTCATAAAAATTCTGCCCAATTCAAAGAAAAACAGTCAGAAGTTGAGGCAACCTCATCTCAATCTCAGCTTCGAGTTAAACCTAATGAGAACATAACCATGTCTACGCATAATAAGGCTACTATAATTGATTCTCACCCCTCTGCTATACTTGGTAGCTGGGAAGAAAGTATTACTGGAAAGAAGCCAGTAGAACATATGACTAAGGTAGTCGCAGACTTTCTCTACCTCCATGTTGTCTCACGAAGTGATCTTGGAGAGCTTTCAGCAAAAGGAGTACAGATTGAGATAGAAGCAAAGCTAGGTGAACTTATCGACAAAGATACTAATCAGCGATTTTTTCTTCCAGTCAGGTCGGAGTGTATCTTGGCTGATAATTTACGGGTTGGATTTAAAAGTAGTATGACCGAGGTACGATTTAAAACAAATGTCGCTATAAATATCAATTTGCTAATAAGATTGTAGAAACAACATCAGAGATTGAACGAATTTCTCAATGAAATGGTAACAAATACTCGTCAAAATAATCCAAATACAAAATCGAGGGTTAGAATAGATTATCTTCACCGTCGGGAAGTTGATAAATTCTATGATATTCCTAGATCGATGCAGGCGGCTCTCCCAGCTGCAATTAGAGAACAGATTCCTTCTCATCATCCCGCCAAACTCAGAGTAACACATGATCAAAAATCGAAAAAAATTTTGGCAAAAATCATAAAAGCCCGTGTTATTAGTCTAGATATTCATAGTGGTCTTTTTGGTACTCTTGATTGTCGAATTAGCGTTAACATAGAAATGCCTTTTAACAATGAATTTGATGAATTAATAGCATCTGGGAAAATCTCAAATCAAAGTCCTGACCGAAACAAAGACCGCTTAAGTTACACCCAATCATATTATCAGATTGACCTGACGCAAGTAACACAAAACGTGTTGGTGAATGTAAGTTTTCAAGTTTAAAACTCATGAAAAGAGTTAATGGCTAATTATTTTTCAGAATGATCCTCGTACGGAAAAAGAGCACGAGTTAGAAATTGAAATTTCGACCAGCGCCGTCATGGATCAAGGTCGGCGGGCTGCCCGTGGCGATCTAAATGAGTTTCTCCCTCTCGTGGAAGGCCTCTTGAATAACGTGCGTGTACTATCTAGATTCGTCAATGAAATGAAGTGAAAGTTTGCTGTCATTTGGCTCAAATTTAATCTGGATAAATGCAATGAAGTTTTCTGGAACTAAATGAATAAATATTCTTGGCGTTGGGGTGCTGGTATTTCGACGCATTTTGACAATTTTCTGTAACAAAATAGAGCTTCTTTGATAACTTACCTTGTTATCAATGTTATAGTATAGTATACGGTGATTTGATTCGTACAATACATGTGTATTACAACGTGATATTATCCATCATCAACACAGCATATTCACGAATTAATATTTGTAGCAACCACATATCACTAGTCTAGAGTAGATTATAATACATATCTTGGAGTACCATGATGTATGATTTGTAGCTTAGTTATTTTTTATTTATCATCTAGTATAGACTAGCACACCATCCCGAGAGCGATGAGAGAAGGAAATGGCATTTCCAGGCGGGATCAGATCCATAATTTGATTAATAAACAAATGTAATCCTAGAACTAAAAAGGACGAATGAAGAGTATATTGAATATATTCTTTTCCAACCTGTCTGTGTCTAGACCGAATGAGAGGGAATATATTGTAATCGCTTGGACTAAGTGGGTGAAAAACTTTGAAGAAAATTACAATGGCTTCCCAAGCAATTTTTAAAATTTCCAATAGGTAAATTGTCAAGTTTAGTTTGGTGACGATTCAAGGTCATTCTTTTTAGGACAATTATAATTTGTTTAGGTAACAATTTTAGGTGGGGCTGGATGAGTAATGAGTAGCAGTTCGAAATCTAGCAATTCACCATGCACCAGCTTTTAGCACTTAAAAAAAACTTTGAATCAGGTCGATTCTTTCACAGAATCTTTTAATTTTGTTAAGTTACCAAATCATGGTGAATATTCTAGAAACCACAAAGCAAGTATATAAGTAGTCTTTAGACCTGATTTAGAAAACCAGTGAAAATATAAACATTACCTCTGCCTATTCCATGTTGTGCGCTGTCGCCCTATGCGTAAGGCTAGGCTTTCTCAAAAAAACTCCAGCCTTGTGGGTAAGTTAGCCCCGTGATTATCCTTAGAACGAGTTATCGATATTGATCACTCGGCTAGCTGCTCAGAAGAGGTTGTAAAAGTAAGGTCAGAGAAATCACTTGGGATCACTTCATACAGTGCTAAGGTTATTTAATATAGTTCACTTTCTGAAGTATTAGTCTCTTCATAGATAAATATTAACCATATTTGAGAACTGTTTACGCGCATAGACCGTAATACTTTAGCCGCTAACATTCGATTTGCTTAAAGCATCATACTCAAACCGTGACAGCGAGGAAGGAATACTCGAATCATCGTCAGGATCATAATCTTTCCACTTTACCAGGTAATAAATTTCTACATTATGTATGCGGTTTGAGTAAGCGTTGTTCTAACTATTCTTTTATCGACGAGTCCGGAGTACCGGGTGGTCTTGAAAGTATGCCGGCAGGATCATTCTGGGTTCCTGTACGATAACAGATCTTGAAGTTGAACCGAGATAAAAATTCACTCCAACGAGCTTGACGACGGCTTAGCAATTTCATTTTCATGAAGTATTCCAACGCTCAATGGTCCGTAATGACATCAACTGGATGTTCTGAACCTTTAAGTTCGGGACGCCACTCTTCAAAGGCTTGTTTATCGTAGATTTCATAGTTAGACTCTGCTGGGCTTATCTTCCGAGAGAAGAAGGCAACGGGCTTTCAAGAACCGGATGAAATTTCTTGCGAAAGAATTACACTCGTAGCCCGATCCGTCAGTTTCTAACCGGGCTGGTTTATCCCAATCAAAATGATGGAGAACAACGTCGCTTCTAAATTTTGATTTTAGCATAAAAAATGCTTCTTCTTTTTTTGTGCCCCACACGAAGGGAACATCGTTTTTGGTGAGGTCAGTCAAAGGCATAACGATAGAGCCGAACTTGTAAATAAAACGACTATAAAAGTTCGCAAAACCGATAAACTTCTGTACATCTTTAACATTTTTTGGAGTCGGTCACTCTTGAATAGCCTGAAGCTTTGAGGAGTTCATTCTAAGTCCTTCGGTGGAAATAAATAAGCCAAGAAATTTAAATGATTTTTTGTGAATATTCAATATATACATATACATAAGCTTAATGGCACATCATAAGCTAACCTATACATTTTACGTAGAATTAGGTCGTATCGAAATGTAGTCAGTCCAAATTTAGCAACCCTATATTTAGCCCATGTCTAAATATAATTTGAGAGCTCACTATCGTCGTTCTAGTGCCCTGTTAGTCTGAAATCTTAGCATGGTCTGTGTTTAACCTTGCTTCTATCCAATAGGAATTGTTTCGCTTCGCTATTTATATCACCATTTTGTACATTTTAGTGGCCGTCATTCCATGTGATTTCATATGATAGTAAAATGTAGAATAGAGGGAAATAAGTCTGGAGAATTATGTTTCGTGCCTTTTACACTCCAGAAGCGGTAGTACTTGAGGCCTAACGTGTGACGGCTAGTAAGCCGGATTAGTATTTGATTGGTCGAAAGGGGCCGCTCGGTTATTTAGCTAGCCGAATCCTTAGCCTGTACAATGTATTATCATGTAAAATAACAAAATTGGAAGTTTTTTCGGTAGAATCTTGCAAGCTACAACTTAGATCGATGTTTGTATGGAATACTTCATTGTCCAGAGGTCGTATTATCAACAAAGTGCCATTTACAGTGGCTTACGGAGCTGGGGATAAGTTACTAGAAGAAGAATATGTATCATGTATACAGATAGAGCCTGTATGGCTGTAATTTTATCTTCAGTAAAAATATAAACCATCTTTTGATACCCAAGTGCTTAAGCCTGTTTTATCTAAAACCGTGACATTACGTGAGACTTAAAACTTAACAAACTGCAATCAATATCTACAGTACTCTGTTATGATCTTGAATCATTAATCATCAATTTTTTTCATGAATCTCACCCCTCCTCCTACAGATACAGGATACAGTCTATCCTGGCATTAGTGCTTTGATTTATAATTTTCAAGCCCATGCAGATAGTTTGGGCTAAGCATGACGTACAAAGACTTCTAATAAAGATTGGCCTCGTATATAAATCAGTTCTCTGATGCGAATGCGATGGCAAGTTTTGATTTTTTGGTAGAGAAAAGAGACGTAACGCACAGAAAACGTAATCATGAGCCCACCAGTAGATGTTCTTATCAGTCTTTTTAATAACTTGCTAAGATTCGAATAGAAGATCAAAAGACCCCGCCAAAATAGTAATCTCCTTGTGACAGAAAAAGACAATAAGTGGATATCAAAAGCTAAAGACATCCATAATACTTTAAAATAATTAAGGGACGTATAGTTGGGATCATTAATTCCTATCCAGACTCTTTCACAGAATACGCACGCCAATTGAGTTGAGCATGTTTCTACTTTGAGATACAATCCCACACGTTACTCCACATGTACTACGTGTGACACTAAAGCAATTGGGTTCTCTACGAAGCAGTTACGAGATCACTTTTTGGTCCAGATTGTAGTAGAGCATGGGTAACGACCATTGGCTTACCTTTCAGCCACATAATGAAGAAATGGATGGAAATAACTATATTCATCTGCATTGGTATGTAACAAGTCAATACTTGAAGCTCTTCGTCTTGTTCTCGATCTTTTATTGCGAATTTGATACCCTGAAATCATTAGACTTTGTAATAGACCCACTAGCACTTCTTAGAATCACCTTTTCGATCTCAGTTAACATTAAGTCAATGCGATTCATCTCTTTTCGAACGCGTGAATGCTACTATGGGAAAGGAGCCGCTACCGAGAAGGTCAGAAATGGCTATTCTTGGAAGAGTTATTCAGTTATTTTGTTATGAAAGGAGGTCGTATACAGAGCTACAGTGGAGGAAGAGGCAATAGGAAATTAGTTTCAGGAGGAATAGCGACTTCGAGGGTGACGTCGGAGTATTCTTTTTTGAGAATAGATGGGGGAGGGGCATTCTTCGCATTTCAAATGTAAATTTGAGGTTTTTGAATCTGTGGTCCTCTCACAGCCATTGAAAAACTGGTTTGAAGGGAAGTAGTATGAGGTTAATTTCATCTCTCTCACCCGGTGAATACGTTCGTTTTTCTAGCTTCAGACTACTTTTAAGCCTGGAATAGCACCTATGTGAAATCGGTTTGTGGGCGACGGTCTATAAGTTGGCGGCGTTTACCTGGACATGAATGTACATCGTTCCATAGAATGACATAGTTTCGAACTGTCGAAGCATATGCTCTAAATACTGAATAGAATTTTCCAAAATTCGATGACTAATAAGATTTTATGCTGACCACGAAACTAAAGAATTGCGTAGATAGTAAAATAATATACGATCTTTAGTTTATTCTTAGAACGAAAATACCATGAAACGAGCCTTTTTACTGGTATTTGCCTTATTATCTCGCTCAACTTGTCCCAGATCTCACTAAACCTATTTTGGATTTTGCTACTCAAACCATACCCTAATAAGAATACAACAATGCCGAATAACAAAACCATAAACCATTATGTTAAAGAGACATCGTGGTAAAGATAAAAACTACCCTCCCTAACTCACAAATCAATTATCATAATTTTCCCAGGGTGTTAACGTTTGCCTCAATTTGTATCTTTCTTTCGAGCAAAGATTTATTACAATATCATGAGGATCTTACAGGATGATCGTCACGAACATAAGTTGAAAACACTTGTTGACCATAGTGTTCATCCTGGAGTACGTAAAATGTATACATTTTGAAGATTTGTATCGACAACTATAAGGGGCCGTCATAGAACGATTCTCCTTTGTGGTCTCCCTACCTTTGTGGAAGGAACTAATCACCTTTGCCGAAGGTTCTAAGCCGGGCTTTTTTTTATGTAAATATGAACGAATTTCTTGTCGCGTGATTCGTGATTCAAGCTCCCATTTTTTTCTCTGAGGTTATTTAATTTGACAAGATCTGAAGCACAGGAAACTTCTTCCGTGGTAGTTAGTTCTCATAGGTGTAAGCTAAGAGGTTGTTCATGGGTAACTCCTCAAACTAAGAATATTAGAGAACATCATGTAGAACTGAGGCATCGGTTATAAGCGTTTAGTGCTTGGTCTAAAATCCATTGAATACTACGTGATTAATTGTTTTAAGACATTGCGTATAATATAGTCTTTATAATGCCATCGAATCTTTCAACTTTTCCGTTGGTTTGAGGTTGGTATGAATTAATAATATAATGCTTGATTGATCTTTCTTTACAGAAAGATAACGTGTCTTTGTTTTAGAAAGCTTGGCCATTAACAAATAAGAGTTTTTTACTACTGAAAATTGCACAATTATGGCTAATTATTTGGCTGGTTCTTGAGTGGTATTTCTCAGCTTAATACCATCTATTATGTTTGATATGTTATTGTTAATTGATTGTAAACACTCGTCTATTGCTCCTGAAAAGTGGCAGAGTCACTTTTAAATCTATATGGCCTAGCTTTGAGAAATTAATTTCCATGAGCAGTAGCAAATGGGCAGATATATTGCGCTCTATCAGTGAGTTCTACTTCATAGAAACCAACTCCAAGTTGTCCAACTTGAAGTTTTCTGTTCTCTGTTAAGCAGATGACATACTGCTAATACTTTAATTAATAGACTGCACTGACTGAGACTTTAAATTATTCTAAGTTATTGAAAATTGTATCGTATATATGTGTGTGATGGTACAATAGAAAGTTAGTAACCAGCGTTTATCGTTTATTTATTTTGTTTGATGACACGAATTAACTATAATAGACCCCCCTGTCGCAGTTGCTATGCCAATACGCTAGGGTGTACAGCTTCTGCTCCAATAAAAACATTATTATTGAGAGCCAGTGCATAAATCAAATAATGCTGGAATTTCTGGTCATGTAATTGGCCAATTTGGGCAGGGTGCTCAGGGGGTACAGATTAACAATTACCAAATCGGTGCATGGACATGTCCTTGGTCCTTAACATGGTCCTTCGCAATTCCCAATTCCCACAGATAGAATAGTTGTCTTACTCACAATAGTAACGTGACTTGGTAGAGTTTGTTGTGATTTGGATAATACCTTAAGAATTTGTATATCCATACCCAAAATGAATAAAAATGATATGATGATGTTTACCAGCGATCCGATTCACGGAATCAGTATCACCAAGGAAATAAGAGGCAGTTAAATATCGCGCAAAGTATTGGACAAGATACAAATCTACGTGATGGAATTAAAATTTCTTCACCTGATCACATTTTATGATACACTTCTAAATGGATCAAAGATAATTCTTTTTACGGCTCTTGAAATAAATACACATTATTCTCTGTGTGTGTTTTTTGCTAAAAAAGCTTCGAATCTTAGATATGTCCATCACCATGTACCATAAATATCAAAAGCCTTAGCTCGTCTGACTCAATATGGTCATTTTTTGTTGTTAGAGTATGAATTTGACTAGGCTTCAGTTCATTTCATAAATTGAATCGTCTAAAACGGATTCACATCTCCAGAAGTGATCCAGAATTGATCGTATTTTTTTCAATCAGTTAGCCATCTGAAACAACATTGACTCGCAATCTTTTTCGCCTACTACGATCTTCTGGCTTTTTCAATCCAATCTCCCCATAGAGTGATGTAATGGTTGATTTGAAAAATTTTCTTTACTCTTTTACAGATAGTGTCTATTCAGGAATGAGCGTCTCATGGATTTGTAAGGAGAAAAGCGAGGGCTCAATCGCATTACCACTTTTCAAAGATTTCAAAACTATGGTTTAAATCTGGACCTGACTCAACCTTTATGTCAAGCGAAAAGTCGAAATTGAGCTTACTCCAGGGTGCAAATGATATTCATCTGCGGCATGATAAAACACGTTGGAACAGCAAGATCCCACTCATACTGCGACATTGAGCAGGGAGACGCCCATGCCTGGATTTCTTTTTTAGTGATAAAAGAATTCGTATACACTTCTATATATATATGTATATATATATGTATATTCATCTAATTTTCCAATTCGAATTGCTTTTTGCTGCAATATTCGTTGACGAAATTACTCCTCAAAGTTAGGGAAACACTCGTTTTAAACCATCACAACTATTCTCTTACGAATAAAAACTACATTCTTTATACTAAACATTCTTTACAAAATACTGTCTCTAAATTTCAATTTCATCTTAGCTACCATTAGGTAGAATCTTTAAGAGAATGAGATTTCACTCGGCGGTTATCGCTGTATCGATAACCGCACAAGTCTTGGGCTACCCTTCCACATTAGTAAAACGAGTTACAATTTCTTCAGTAGGAGAAGTTGCCGGCTCCGAAGTTAGTTCAGGTGGTAAAAATGTCGGAGGAACAGGTACAGCTGCTTTAACAACAGCCCAAGCCGAAGGAATTGCGTCAGGTGGGTGATAATTTATATTTCATAAAATTTTCTCTAATTGGCTTACATTAGTGGGAACTAAAAGCGAAAAGGACTCAAAAGGTATTCAGACAATCTCAAATGAAGACCTAGCAACAGCCTCAGTAGGAGGTGAAAAAAAAAAAAAAAATGGAAGCAAGGGACCTGCTGAAGCGGTCGCAGCAGCCGAAGCATTAGGAGAAGAAATTAATGACGCATCGAATCAGGGGAAAATACCTAAGTTAGCTGGTGCCACAGAAACAGAAAGTCAGAGCATTCAAGAAGTAAATATAGGCGGTGCAAAAGCAGTTCTTGTTGGGGGTGCTCAGGCAGCAAATGCTTTCGCTAACGGCTTGGAAGCCTTTAGCTCAGAATCCTCGAATAGTAAATCTGAAGAAGAAAGGAAAGGAAAGAATTCCGGCGAAAGAAAAGCTGTAGCTGAAGCTGAAGCTGAAGCAGAGGCGGAAGCAGAAGTAGATGAAGATGAAAAGAAGTCTTCAAAGGCGGGTGTAGAAGAAAAAGAAAATATTGTAAAGGCAGAAGATGCTAATGTAGGACTCGTTGTAGCTGGCAAAGAAATTCCAATAGACCCTGGTACTATTGGTGGTCTTTCTGCTAATGATAAAGAAATTAAGGGTGCAACGGGAATATCTGATATTAAAGAGAAAAGTTCGAATTTGGAAGGCGAAGACAAGAAAGTAGACGCAGCAGAATCCAATGAGAAAGAATCTAAATCAGGTGAATCTTCTAAGAGTGTTAAGCTTGGAGTTACAATCAATGGAAAAGAGTATTCTATAGGTGGTAAGATTGGCATCAGTAAAGCAGAGACCGAGACAGAATCGAAGGTAGAAGGGAAAAAAATACAAGAGGTAGGCGAAGAAAAGGGAAAGGGAGATCTACAGGCCCAAGAAAAAGAGAACAAAGAAGCCATCTCTGGTAGTTTTCTTGGCCTTTCCTAGGTAAATCTGAGATAAAATCCCAAGCAAAAGGATCCGGAGCAATTAAAAATCCCGAAAATGATGCCTTGGCTCTTTCAGAAAGCGTTCAGGCCCAAGCTACAGCTGCAGGAGATAGAGCCTTAGCTGAAGGAGATGAAATTTTAGCTGAAGGAGACAAAGTTCTTGCCCTTTCGGAAAGCATTCAGGCTGAATCCACAGCTTTGGGAGAAGAAGCCCAAGCCCAAGTTCAAGGAACAAGTGAAACTCCTCAAGCTATAGCCCGAAGTGAAAGCGCAGGGGATAACCTTCAAGCTCAAGCTCAAGCTTTAGATGTGAAAGAAGATCCTCAGCCCGGGGGCCAAGAAAATGACGACTCATTAAATGCAGTAGCACAAGCTGCTGGAGGATTGGATGAGCAAGGATCTATTGAGACTATGAAGGGGTCTGATAATGATGATGATGATCGTAATGATGGTAAGCCTGAACAAGTAACGGCATCTGAATCTCAAAAGGAAGCCATAACTAGTTTATCAAGCACAGCTGGTACTGGGCAAGGAGGATGCGGTGCAATACCACCAACTCAGGCGGGAAGTTCTGAAGATAAAAAAGAAAACGATGAGAAAAAAGCCGTAGCCACTGAAAAGGTAAAAGAAGTAGTCAAGACTGAAGAGAAGGAAATGAAACCAGGAATGGCCGAGGAGCAAAACAAAAAAGCAGCCAATGCTGAAGAGAAGGAGAAGAAACCAGAAATGGCCGAGGAGCAAAACAAAAAGCAGATCGTTCCTTCTG
>PEDP01000827.1:0-17073 GCA_002918395.1 Erysiphe pulchra | reverse complement strand
CTGCCCACCGGAGCGACGAATAAAAAGTCTACGAAAGCTAAGTCCGAGACCCTTCTGTCCTCTACACCGGCAGATTTCAAGTCATCAACAGATTTGTCCCCACAAATCTTATAAGCCGCTACACTAGCCAGAAGGGCTCTCCAAGGTACATGAGTTACTCGATCACCCTAGGTCCGTTACGATTCTTGAGAGTTAGGCTATGCTACTCTACAGCAATCTCTCTTTTTCAAGACTTTTCTGATACCCTATCACGACTTTCGATTTGTCCCGAGGCATGAATCAAGGGAGGAGTTAGGGAGAGGCTAGGAAGGGCGAGGGAGAATTTCTTAGGTATATACAGGTCTGCTGCGCCCGGCTGGACGATATCTCCAGACGGGTAGCTATGTCTTCGGATTTAGTCCTAATGTTGGTATTGGGGGAGCCTCGCACCCAGTGGTTTCTGTTGGATTGTTCCCGGCAGCTACACAGCCGAAAATGGCCTCGTTTGGTTGGCTGGAGAGGGGAGATAATGAAGGACTAAGAGCTCCTCTAAGTATGTAATCAAATGAAGACTTGTAGGGGTATTACTGCTGGACAGAGGCTGTGGATGAGGCATAGGAAGGTGTATACCATCCGAGGTATAGGTATGCCTGGCCTGTAGGCAGAGAGGATCTAAATGTCTTAAATAGTCTAAGGCTCAAATAGCACAATAGATCAAAAAAAAAAAATGTCATGAGGCCCCTGTTCATACTACTAGCCTGAACAGGTAAAGTTAGACTCTACATTGCATGAAGACGCCAATCAGTTAAGTTATCGGTTCAAAGCAACAATACAGTGTGTCATGTATCATGGGGTGATAGTGAGCAGTGGGGTAAAAACAGTGGCTATTTATAGGTCCGTTAAACTTCAAATAGCTACACCCAATTAGACTTTGACCAAGGAAATTTTAAATGTTGTTTATCACTTGCGGATGATTTTGTACACTCTGCTAAATTGGTCCAAATCAAGCTTGAATTATATCTCTATAAAACTATCATCCAACAAATACTAATTAAAATCTAATAAAAATCCAACAGTTGATCTTCTCTTGGCCAACCATCGTCTTCTAAAACGGCCAGACACCTGTCATTCATGCTCTCAATTAGTTTAATAAGCTCTTGAACACCCACAGAATCACAGCCGGATGATGCTCAAATCCAATTCGGACTAGATTACCCTTTCATTCACGACCTAGTGATGAAAGGATCCATATGCTAGCTAGCTTTAAGTAGCACTTCTTTTATTTATCAGGAGCTAACTTCATAAAGCTTTTAGCTTTATTTATGTCATCTGAGAGAGCTTAACCTAAGCTCTAGCCGACCTCGAGCTTATTTGGGTTTCACATTTTCGCGACGCAGCAAACACCCAACCTATCTTCAAAAATTCCAAGTTGAGTTGCGATATTTAATTGATTCAGACCAGTTTGATACAGTGATTTGATCTAATTAAAATAAAAATGTATCAAATGATTGATAATTATCTTGATACATTGTATGCCTGAGAACACACAACACACGTATCTATTCAAACGTTTAGACACGAGTGTAGAAGGCGGCGACTGATAAAGAGTTTTGTAAATAGGAATTGTGACAATAAAATTATAGGCTAAGGATAACTATGATGTTCATGATGATGATTGCGAAGTTTTAACTACGTTTGTGTGTCGATAAAATCGTGCTACGAGATGAATTTGTTAATGAGGGGAACGAGTGGTTATTAACTTCAGGACTGCCACATATTCTAGGCCAATTTTTATACTTTAACTAGCACCAAGACTTGTAGGGATATCATCCATGAAGCGAGGCTTTACCCCACCGTTCACAATCTACCCATGCACCACTGTATGTTCTTGACACTTGCTTTCCCACACCTTGAGTGAACGACAGCGCATGGTGTAAAGTCCCACGGGTAATTCCCACGAGAAATATCTTCATGGTCTCTCTATGGCGACATTTGTATGTATATGTATTATATCACGAATTCATATTCTTTATTGGAGCTGTGAGGAGCTTAGAATTTATATCTAATCATTAGTGAATAATATCTTAATATTCTCACGTCTTTCATCTATCTCATGATGTGCCCAAAATCTCTGAGATTCATTCCCAGAACTATTAGCAATTCTACCAGCAAGCCCTTTAAAGAACCTCTTCCATTCTCAATGCATTCCAGATTTTTGAAAAAAGTATAGATTCATTTGGATTAATAATGTTTTTAGAGATGTAGTTGCAGCTGAGCCAGTCAACGTGTTTTTTTCCTATTTTTTTCTTTTTCTTCAATTTCTTCACATTCTTCTAAGCTTCTAAATGGACGAAGATGATGACTGTAGCATTCGTAGCCATTTTTATTCTTGTCCATGTATCGCTGATGATAATCCTCAGCATCCCACCACTCCCCCGCAGGTAAAATCTCAGTTTTTATTGCGTTGTGATACCAATGCTTATTGATCCTTTCTGTTAAGCTTCGTGCAATTTCCTCCTGCTCCTTATCATAGTAGAATATTGCTGAACGGTACTGAGTGCCAATATCATATCCCTGTTGGTTGAGTGAAGTAGGATCGTGCATCTTGTAGAAGAACTCGACCAGCTGGCGATAGGTTAATTGATTTGGATCATATGTCAATAAAACAGCTTCGGCATCTAGTACGTCTTCAGTTACTTTCATAATACTAATAATTTTAACCCCGAGGAAAATAAATTGTACTGGAACTTACGACCTGTTCTACCCGTTGAGACTGTCCGATATGTCGGGTCTTGCGTATTACCACCAATATATCCTACACGTGTATCGTGAATTCCTTTACCAAGAAAATGCTTTCGAAAAGAATTCTCCACACCCCAGAAACACCCTGCCGCAAATACTGCTTTTTTGGCTCCATCTGGAGAAAGTATTGACGATTTAGGGGCAACAATTGTTTTGACGCAGCTTTTAATGGGACGAATCAATTGTTGAGAAACACTTGAAGGTGTCATAATGGATTTAGTGAGTGAAGATAAACATCTAGTGTGATGGTTAGTTTCGATCGGTTATCAGATAGTGTTCGAGTGATAAAGAATACGGAATATAGACTAAGTTCCCAATATGGTAAAGTAAGCGAAACGAATACCAGCAATTATTAAATATGACTGTAAGACGCTGGATAATCTTCCCAGTACTTGCCACCGCCGCCACTCAATATGTCCAAGAGTAATTCTGACTTCATCGAGAAATAATGTAGGAATTGAATTGGCCCCAATAGCTCGTTCTTTCCTATACTCCCTGGAGCTCCATTGCCCACTTTTCATGTGCCAATTAGCAATTAGCGCCATTGTAATTGCCATCACTCCGCCAACTTAACTTAACCACAGCAACATCAACAAGAACACAATCTTATACGTTTCTTACATTTCCAAAGTTTTATGATATGGATTTTATCAGCCAATCAAGCAAGCTATTGTGGAGGACATATGGTACTATACCATTTATGGTTAGTAAAATGACATCAGGGATAGATTTGTAAGGATGTTTGTTTGTTTGTTTGTTTTCTATTTAACGTCTATCTACTGTAGTTATTAATTACACCAGAATTGGGATTGGGAAAAGGACGCAAGAGCTTGCTGCTCTAGAAGCTAGAAGCTAGAAGCCTGAGACTCCTAACTTCTCAAACTAAAAATGAAGAAACCTATAAACTAGTGAAGTAACAAGAGACTTAAAACATCGGCTTGCAGGTGATTTGTAGGGATGTTGGATGTTTGTTTATTTTGTATTTTACGTCTAACCTAAACTGGTAAAGGACGCTAGGACTTATGTCCCTAGGGACCTGAGGCACTCTTTATACTAAACTTTGGAACAGGGCCCTAATTTATGCCACAGAAAATAATCGAGGTGGCTATGATCGCCACTCCAGTAAATTTCTATGAGTGTTACAAAGTTTACCGAAGATTTACCAATTTAAAGAGGGTAACTTTGAAGACTGGTGGAAATTTAGGATTTAGGAGAAAAATCCTCCATGGGACGTCTTTGGCAGATTTTCAAGAAGAAATTAGTATCCCTCAGCCATTCTACTAACTTGACAGTACCATCGTACGATCCGAGAAAATAGAGGATTGGATCAGTAAAGGAACTACGGTATTTTGGTAAGACGTTTGGGCGAATTTCGGTATCGTAAGAAGTGTTGTAATGATTTGAGAGCATTAGTGTGTTAGAATCGCTCGTGATATGAGCGAAGTCACCGTGTCCTGATCGGGCTACATAGATATGGGCCATGATCGATCGGGGTAGGGAGAGTTCAGGAGGAGAGTTATTCGTATACTGAATATTTAAATCATGGTATGCCTGATGGGCTTTTTCGTTCCAATAGCTACTCAAGGCTAATATCTCATAGCAACGTCAACTCTAAACCAAAATTTCATTACGATCAAAAGCAGACAACTATTCTCCATATTTCACAGTTATTTTAACCTTGCTTTATCTTCATAAGGTAGGCTTATGGCGCCACCCCTGGGTTCCAAGCGTGCACTCCCGCCAGATCCTCCAGACGCTGGGAATTGCGTCTCGAAACCAAAACCAACGTCAGGTAAATCATCTAGGGCAAATACCGCGAAAACTCACCTGCTACTAAAGACAGTCGATGCCTGCCCTAAATGTGTCGCTAATGAGAAAGTGCCCAGTGAGGGGCTAGGATCGACCGACTATAGTTATGAATCAGATGATAGTATAGAGTCAGCTACTGACGACAGAAAAGACCACGAGCATCTTAGGGAAGATTTTCCAGCGCTCCCTGGGAGTATGCAGATAACAGTTGATGCAATGACCCCAAGTCCATCATATAACTCGAGCAGCAAAAGCCAAGAAAGCGCAGCGAGTCTTATGGGAGCAATCAAAGGCCTGCTTGATCTGACTAATGATTACCTGAAAACCCTTGAGATACAATATTTAGGAATTGGATCTGACTTTCTTGCATTTATAGCCGACGGTGCCTCACGAAGCGATGCGTGGAGAGCGTGTCAACAGTGACCTTTGAAAAATTAAGCCTACTCGCAAGCATCCAGTGGAAGAAACATGAGCTCTAAAGGCTAAAGATCAATCAACAGGGACTAAAGTCTTTAATCTTAAAAGGAAAACCCTAAAAGCGTCGCTTCCTCAAGGTCAAAGCAAAGAAGATAGACGTGTAATAATAAGGCTCAAGCCAGACCATAAAGCGCGAAAGAATGGTTCCTTTGAACTTCTTCAAACTATACAAAAATTAGTACCCGAGAGCTCGTTAGTGTCAGATGCTTGTATAGTTCTCTCAGGCATTGTCGCTCTAGCTCCAACACCTACCAAGGCTGCTGCCATTCTTCAAGCAAAGAAGGCGATAGAAAATAGATATTGAAATGCACTCATAGAACGCCAAGAAACCTCAACGACTTTTGTTATTGGACCCATAAACAAACGGATAAGGTATCTTGATGGGACACAGGATCCAATGGACAGTCTATTACAAAAAGAATTAGTACATATTCGAGATACTGTCCCAATAAGAGATATGGGCTGGACTAGGCGGTCTCAAAATGATAAACCGTACGGATATATTAGAATCTGTGGACCTGAGTCGAAAGCAGGAAAATCTCCGTCGAGACATGGAATTTTCGGGGAGGTAGTCTCCATACAGAGGATTCGAAAACGTGATCTGATAGTAGTATGTACGCAATGCCATGGATTTCATGCTGCCAGAACATGTACACGGTCACTAAAATGTCTAAATTGTGGAATGGAAGCACATGATGGTTCCTGCGATAGAACTCCGAAATGTCTCAACTGTCTTGGACCTCACTGCTCAAATGATCCTTTGTGTCCTGCCCGACCTCGTCGTTTGAACGGAGTTTTTGTCCGCTTAACAGGTGTAAAATTAAAACAAATTAGAGCTGCAGGTAGAAAAGATTTTTGAAAATTAACAAACATGAGGCTGGTAACTCTTCACCATCTGAATTTTTCAGCGGCAACGCCGAGTCCGAAATCACCCCCCCCTTGAATCATTAATGATCGGGAGACATAATCAACGAAGAGAAGATCACCCTCTCATCATGCAAATTAACGTTAGGAAATGCTCATCGGCTCACGATATTGCACTTTTTTATGAGTTTTTTCGCGCAATGGTTTCGTTCTCAAACAAGTATGGCAATTCCTAACGTACCTTTTTACTTGCTTGAGCATTCCATTCCAGAAAAAGGTTCTTGATAGCAAAGAAAAAGTAGCCGCTACTCCTGGGTGGCCGGCAGCCTGTGAATCGTGGTAAGATTTAATCAAATCAATAGGTAATATCCTGTCATAATTACATTCGGGCACTACAATATTATTTCTATATCGCAATATACCATCTTTCCATTCACATTCCGAAAGAGTAAAGTTTTGCGCCTTGAGGGTGCCTTTATCGTTTAACGCATTTATTACCGATACAAGCTCTTTGTCATAATGTGTAGCTAGACGAACACGTTCTGTAAAAGACAAATGGCAAGACGAATTAAAAGAAGTGTTTCTTATTATTTCGGAATGGGCTTTTTGGTCCTTTGTATCGTCTAAAGGCTTGTTATCTATCGATTCGGAGTTTTCCATTCCAAGTTGTAAGTTGTGTGCCATGAGTAAACGCTGCTCTAGATATCCTTTAATCAAAGGGTCGGGTGCACTAGATGGTCTTGATGGCGCGTCAGCTGGACCATTCTGGCTTCCAGGCCTATAACAAATTACAAAATTGAACCTCGATAAGAACTCGCTCCATCTTGCTTGACGACGGCTTAATAGTCTAGACCTCATAAAATATTACAATGCCTTGTGATTTGTTACAACCTCAACAGGCTCTATGGAACCTTCTAATTCTGGCCGCCATTCTTCAAATGCTTGGACGATTTCCAAGAGTTCCTTATCATATATCTCATAGTTGGCCTCTGCATGACTCATTTTCCTTGAGAAGAAGGCAACAGGTTTATAATTCCCTGATAAGTCGGTTTGTAGAAGGATTCCACCAGTACCACGATCAGAGGCTTCAGTTTCTAGACGAGCTGGTTTTTCCCAATCAAAATGTTGAAGAGTTACGTTTTCTTAAAATTTTTCTTTGATGGTCTTGAGTGCTACTACCTGTTTATCTCCCCACAAGAATTCGCTATCTTTTTTTGTTAAATCTGTCAAAGACATTACTATTGATCCAAATTTATTTATATATCGACGATAAAAGTTTGCAAAGCCAGTGAATATTTGAAGTTCTTTAACGTTCTTTGGAGTCGGCAAGCTTTCGGTAACTCGGAGCTCTACTTAATACCTTCCGTTAAAATAATTAAGCCTAGAAACTTAACAGCTTGCTTACGAAACTCGCATTTCCTAATATCAATCTGTAAGCCTGCTTCATAGAGTCGAGCTAGAATTCTTTTGACATGATTTTGATGATCATCAAAGTTTTACTGAATATTAAAATGTCATTAATATAGGCCGTGCAAAACTCATCAAGCTAGCCTTTAAGTATGTCGTTGATAAAATTCTGAAATGAACTAGGTACGTTGGCCAAACCAAAAGGCATAACTCTATACTCATATAGCCCATAACGTGTACGAAAAGCAGTTGAATATTCGTTTCCAGGAGCAATTCGCATCCGATGGAATGCTGAGATTACATCTAATTTAGTGAAGAATTTTGAATTACCAAGGAGAGTCAAAGTTTCATTGATACGAGGAATTGGATACCGATTTGTCAGTGAGGGGGGTGCTTAGTGTAACTTGTATTTATATTTTGATAAGGTGTATGTCGTTTAGTTGAAGGGGTCTTGCTAAAGGGGGGTAACGCTAAGTAAAGTTGGTGAATTATTCTGAAGGTAAAGAAGCAAAGCAGAGTTCTAAAGGGTGCATAGGGTGCTGAAGGGGACTAGAGAGTACTTGAGATAGGAACTAAGGTTGTAAACTGAAGGTGAGCTTATGGATATATTATTGACAAAGAACTAAGCGTGAGGAACCTATCTACTACAGTCTATGTCCTTATATACACAATGTAGTCTCCCTGGAGCTAGTATTCAAAAGTAACTCAATTGTTTCTTGTCCGAATATCTAGTTCAAGGCAAACCAAACTCGCATCGATCTCTGCCGGTGGTGGTAATGTTGATACGGTTACTTGCGTGGTCTTACCGAGAATTACCGAGAATTACCGAGAATAAGGTAAGAATAGTGGTAAGGGAAAAAGTAAGGAGCGTAAATAAATCTGTAAACCTATGAAACCTTACACGATTTTTTATAGTGATGTCGTTCAGTGCTCTATAGTCTACGCACAATCGTAGCTCCCCGCCTGGCTTCTTTACGAAAAGAACTAGCGAAGATGCTAGGGAGCTGCTTGGCATGATGAAACCTTTTTCTAAATTTTCTTTAAGGTATTTCTACAAGACTATTAATTCTTCCTTAGACATGCTATAGATGGGGCCCTATGGAGGCTCTGAATCTGGTTTTAATACTATCTGATGGTCGCTTGACCTATGCGGGGGAAGGCAGTCCGCTACTTCCTTGGAAAAGACTGAAAGGAATTCATGATAAACGTTAGGGAGCTTTTCCAAAGAGTCGATTTTTGGTTTCTCTTTTAAGGCCTCTTCAATGTCTTCTAATGAAACAGACATGATCTTTAAGCATGCTTTTGAAGCAAAACTTAAATAGATTCAGCATCATTAGAGGTAGTCGCGAGTGCTCCATCACAATATTTAGTCCTAAAGAGATCTTCTTTCCTTTTTGTGATTTCACCTTTTGAGACTGCATGTAAAGCAGTAGGAAATTCTAAGTAATGCTCTAGACGATAAGGATTTTCAAATAATACCGTTTCATTTGCCCAATCAATTCTAGGGTTATGTGATCGAAGCCATGGAAGACCAAGGACAATATCGAAATTTGTTAACTTGGTCACCAAAAGAAAAGTATTTTCAGAATGTCCCGTAATGGTAAGGGTCGTTTTGGCAAAGTGAGTTATACTTCCAGAAGCCGACTCTGTTCCATCAAAAACTTGTAACGAACGAGGAACATCAAGACGTGTAAGCTCGAGGCCAATGGCACTGCAGAACATAAAAAATGGATGAAAACACGTGAGCACAAGCTACTGGACCTATCTGTTTACTCAGATGGTTCAATCAACAAAGATGGTTCTGCAGGCGCCGCCTACTGTATCTTTCGGGGTCCTTCTAAAGAAGTGGTACATGGGTTTGTTCCTCTCGGAAAAACGGTAGAGATATATGACGCAGAAATTCACGGAGCCTTAAAAGGACTGAGAGCCGCTCTAGATCACCCGATTGCTAAGTTTGCCACTGATTTGATTGTCCGTCTTGACAATGAAGAAGCTGCCCTTAGATTACATACCGGCGTTCCCACACCAACTAGCCCAGGGTTGTTTTTATGCGCGTAGTCAATATCGATAAACCCATGGGCTGTAGCGCCGCTATCAATAAGAGCAAGAGACTTTAAATTAACAGAGGATCTATTTATTCTATAACAATTTAAAACTAAGTGACAAGTCTCTTTCGATAACCTCTCATGAAAATTTGAGACTGATATTGATAATCTACAGGGTGAGCTCTCTAGGCGACTTTCTAGAGAGCTTCTGCTTTTCCCGGATCAATATTATTGTTATTAACTATGGTTCCTAGCGCATAGCCTTGGACCGGGCTTTTTGAATTCTTTAATTTACATTCAGATGTCCTATGTTTCCCTTTACCACAATAATAACACAAACCTAGATTCCGACGACGTTCCTTCTCTTCGATAGATAGAGGCCCACGAGGTTGATAATTAACTGCCGACAGATCCATAACGTCCCCTCCTTGAGTTGTGGCCATTGTGAAAGGAGCTCGAGAATTCTGGGGCAAAAGCGAAAAATTATTTCTTGGCCTCAACTTAGCCATGTTGTGAGAAAAGGTTTGAATTCGATTATCAATGTCTTAAAGTCTAGCTATAGCAGCGTTGTAGTCTAAAGAGTAATTCTCTCTCTCATAAACAAGTGCCTGTTGAAGTTCAAGATTAATGTTTGGAAACATTATATTTTGAAGTTACCTAGAGTTTTCATATCCTACGATCGCGGCATCACGCCGAATTTCGGCGATTCAAGAGGAGAAAGATTTATTCTTCTGATAATTAGAATGAAATCTGGCTATCGCATCTTGAACTCGGTTTGGGTCATCAAATAAAACTGTTAATTCGTTCATCATTGTTTCGACAGAATCAAAGTTCAAACTCCGTTCTTAATTGAACCATGTAGATGTGATTGGCAATCAGTATCCAGCATTGAGTAAACGAAAGCCATCTTTGATTGTTCCGCAGGGTAATGATCGGCATTGGACTTTAACTTTAAAAGAATTCCTTCTTTCCAAGTGGGGAACTATTTTTTTGTCACCATTGAATATAGAGCCTTCCCGCACATTTGCGGATCTCTGTGAATGAATTTGCAAATTTTCCAAAACATCGGCAAGTTTTCCCAAGATGTCATTGTTTTTCGAAGATCTTTTAAAAGCTTCAATATCTTTACGCGCAGTTTCTAGACTGCGTGAGGCAGCAAGCAGCTCATTGTCCTCTTCAACCAGTTTTTACATGCATTTTGTAACTGTGAAGCTGCAGTTCCGTCACAAACGCTCTGGTCAGCTAAAGTCTTTACTGCTTCAAAGACCAAGTCGGGATCCTTTGGACTCCACTTAGGAATTGTGTTGCATCCGTAACTTTCGCTAAGTCTCCCACGACATCAAAAATTTCTTCTCTAGGGATCGAAGATATTTTTATATTAAACTTGTGTTAAGAAATAGGAGATTTGAAGTATATATTTTAGATTTCTATGTAATCGACATATATATAAAATATAAAGAAGAGTAAAAAGTTATTATAAAATTTTTAGTAGGAATATTCTCCTTATAGAAACGAATACTTCCCAAGGTATAATAAACGCTTAACATTAGCGTAACATAAAGATAAACCCACATTGGTCAATAAAAGGAAAAAGCAATTTACAACAACTGATCTACATGAGTAGTATCTATAACCGCGACAAGATATCAGAAAAGTCTTGGTTCAGAATTATAACAGTGAAGTAGCCTAGCCTAACCATACGATACCGTTACCGTTACGGACTTGGGGATGTCAAGTAACTCATTTGATAGTTGGTCCTCCTGGCTAGTAATGTTATGTTGAAGAAAGTTTTGTGTCGGAATTTTGGTAACTTTAAATCTGCTGGTGACGAGGACAGACTGACTAGTCCTGGACTTTGCTGTCCACGAGCTTTATATTCACTCGACATAGATAGCATATGTTGAAGTATGACGGCTTCCCTGATTATCATTATAGCGTTTTGTACCGCAAAAAATCCTCCTCTTACCCAGCGTCATTGTTGTTACCATTCCGATTTGAGGTTAGCGGAGAGTTTTTTTCCAGAATGAGGAGGAAAAACTCAGCTCGAAGTCGAGAAAGGGATGTGACTCAATTTTGGCTCTACAACTCTTTTCACAGAGTTGTAGGTTCATTGGGGACACCACGTACAGGTGTTGAGTCGTCGACCTCCTAAACGAACAATAGTAACTATTAAATTCCTAGACTATCCAGCTCTTTCCTTCGGATGGAGATCAACATCAAGACTACGAGATTCTGAGAAATGTAGTGGTTAAAGAAGGTCATTGAACGTATTCCCTATTTTTAAATTAAAAAAATATATCCATCTTTGTTAATCTTATTATACTAGGCAGTTAGGAACTAGATTAATTCGTGTTGCAGTTTCAAGATTTGTTTCCACAAAGCAGATTTACTTCCAAAACTGAATAAATAGTAAATAATGTATTAGAATTACTTCGGTTTCAAATGATTTTTCTAATCCTAAAATATTCTACACAGCAGTTTGACCAGCAAGCCTCTATATTACATTTTGAGATCTTTTTTTGAAAGGGCAAAGCAATTTAACTCGCATTCACCAAATCTAATGTCATTGAACAAAACTTATTTGTATGTCTGTTGCTGACACCGCTACAGATGAAACCGTAGGCAGGTTATCGCCTGATTAAAACATACCGGCTACTCCAGATATTCTGACAAGGGGATCCTACTTTGCCACAAAAATTAACTGAATTTTATTTTTTGATGGAAATCCAAAGACAACACTAGATTTTCTGTTAATTTTCAGCCGTTCCTTGTAAATAAATGTGAATATCATTCGATTTCTTGTAGATGTGAATATACCAGGAGAAAATCCTGAGCAATGATTCACATCAAAGCGGACCGTATGTTAGTTGTCAGAGTATCAAAAGAAATAGGTCACTAATGTGCTTGCTCATCTTTTATTTTTTAATTGTATCGACCTCTTCTATTTGAGTTTCCTCCTCGATTACCTCCTCGGTTGTGGCCATTAGAATGCCAACGTCCTCGGCCTCTATTTTCATTTCCTCTTTCACCATATTTCTCGCGTTCAGAAGCGAGCTCGCGCTCTGCATTCTCAATCAAAACCTTTTGTTCCTCTTGAATTTCTTCTGCGGTTTTGATTACCCTTCTAGTTGCCTTTGGAAGATTTCTGGGCCACCGGGGATGGCTTTTTTTACACAAACTTCCATCAGGGCAGAAGCCAGCTAGATAAAATTCACAGATTACTTTTCGAACATGTCTTTGTGAGCAGAGGGGACCAAGAGCACAAAACCCTTTTTCATAGTGTGGACATGGTGGTAGTTTCGAAGAAGGATCCAAATGTAAATACAAGCACTCCTCTATTAGAACTCAAAATTAATCAAGGATCTTTTTATATATTTGTCAAAAGTCCCTATGGCTTACCTCCGTTGGAACAACATCCATGTCTAGTAAAGAAATTGCACTCTGGCATTTTTCTGAGGTTGTATTCATGTAAGAACTCACAACTATCTCCCTTTTTACAGAGGCCTCGCAACCAGTGCCTGGGCTTAAATATCAGTCTTCCTGGCAAATAGTCTCTCGAAAAATTTACTGATAAGAGTAAAAACTGACTTGCAAACAAGATTACTAAAATTTGGACCATTATTGTTATGTTTTTCTGGGCAAGAAAGTCCTGAGGGACAATGCCCTTGCAAATAGGCTTTGCATACTGGACGGTTCGGTGATAATCCAAACCCAAATGTTTGGTTGAGATATGGTAAGAATGTAAAATTAAATCGAAGAGGTTGATGATCAAGAATCTGCCTAGCAAGTTCTTTAGGTTCTGGGTTAGAAGACACCATACTGTTCTTTCGATTCAAGCTAACCTCAGGCTGTTTGAGTGAAGTCACAATAATCTGTCAATTTAGTGAGCAAACATTGAAAATCAAAACAGTGAGCATACAAGAGGAAGCTTCAAAAGATTGGTTATTCACAACATAATTGTGTAATTGATTGGGTCAAAAAGCCCTTTTGTCCTCGACATAAAAAAATTCAGAAAATTAAATTTTAATCACGTGACATTAGTAATATATAATTTTCGAACTTAGCCAATGAACGAACACTTGCCTTCTTTTCCACCTTCTAGAATATAATATAAGGGAGATTTCAAATGTAGATTGGGGCCTTAGATAAATCGACGATATTTTCTTGCTAGAATCCTAGAAGAATAGGCCCGAAAATAAAACTTGCAAAATCTAGATCAATACACCTCAATGCACAGTAGAGAATTGATGTAAATCTTAACCTGCTCAAATTAGCTCTGACATTCTGAAATCAAAGCAAAATTCAGTCGCAAATATGATTATAAGAGAGCTTTGTGCGAGGATCCACAAGTTATTGGGGAATGGTTTAAGCTAGTGCAGAATACCAAGGCCAAATATGGCCTTATTCTGAAGCCCTAACTCTTGCTGTCGTCCTTGGATTTCAACCTTACCCTACATCAACTCGCGCACTCTTTTGAGCGATTTCAAACTTTCATAAGCCCTCACTTGAGGCACCTGTGCAATCCGATAATTATATTGAAGATACTTCTAACAAAACGAAAACGATCAAGATCGGAAAATAGTTTTTGCCACTGCCTAAGAATTTCAATTTTCATTAAAACTGTCAACCAATAGAACAGAAGTCAGGACTCTTTCCGAACGACTTGGTCACGTAGAGAAGATGACGCCAATTCCCAAGCTTATTTCATCAAATTGGGTACACTAGTATGAGTCAATCCAACGGCTCATCCTATATCCGCAGCTTTTCTCCTTGATTCTCCATCAACAAAAGCCGTGTTAATGTGGTTTTTATGGTGGACGTCTGAAACCGCACCACACATTCGCACCGCTCCTTGTGATTCTCCACTAACAATTCTGACAAACATATCTCAGTCAGCTGAACCATGATTAACATTGCCAATCGATTCTGGTCCTTGCAACCAAATAAAGGCAAATCGGTTCAATCTTTTATTAAAGTGTATCAAAAACGTTTGATTGATCTCAGAGAACACTTTCCCGTCACTAAGTCTGTTTTTCATATTATGCAGTATTCCCTCTATTATATTCAAGTTATTCAACCGGATCTGGCACACCGGTGCCATAATTACCTAACTCTCCATTCTTGAACCCAATCATATTAGTTATATACACAACTCCTTCCCTTATTTTAAGTGGTTATGAGCACGATCGCGTAACGATATAACTAACGAGGTCGAGCCTTACTAAAAGCATTGAGATACAGCTCTTACTAAATAAATTTCTCTACATAAATTTTATTTAAATTTTATTTGATAAATTAACAAAAATTTCAACTTACATTAAACAAAATGGGAGAAGGTAATCCACAGCACATTGAATGTCTCAAAAGACAACGCTCTGCTCGCGAACAACAAGTATCGGATATCGAGGAGCAAGCTGCTCCGAAAACAGAAACTGAGTCACTTGAACCGAATCAGATACCAGAAATTCAGGAGCCAGTCGCATCAAATACGGACACCCATTGAACTGCTCGGAATGTACCAGAAAATTGGGAAGACGAACTGTCCGATTTGAGTGACCATCCATCGGATAATGATCCAGTTAACTCGGTTATCGACTTATCTGATGAAGATGAAAGCCGCATAAAACTATTGAAGGGGTCATTGAATCCATTAGATCTCAGTAAAGTGATTAAAGAAATTGAGCAAATTGACTTTGGAATTACCGATGGAAAAAATGTGGAACTAGCACAAGTATTGTCAAAGTTCATCGCACTTGAATCACTAGTACATAAGATCACTCCTGACGACTTGAGAATTATTGCAAATCTCAAGGGCAAATATCTGAACAAAGAAGCAAACGACGTAGATGAAGTCAACGATATGAAAGTGCCGAATATATATTAGGTCTAATGGTAAATGGAACACGTTTCTTCGATGCATTTTTATATCTCGGATTAGAGAAAGAACAACGACCTAAACCGATAGAAATGTCATTACAACCAGATGATGCAGACAGTATATCAATACCAACATATGACAACATAACAGAATTGACAACGTATATCTTTGTGCTATATTTTTACATTATGATAAGGGAAAATGCACCATCGGAGCTAAACGACTATAAGAAGCAACCCATGCCAAAATTCATCACAAAAATTCTCTATTGTCAAGATAGTATCAATGAGATAGTCGAAGTTGGCATCATTCAATGTTAGCAAGCTTAATCTATCATGGGTCTGGCTAACAAAAATAAACATATTTACTTCTATTCTTCAAACCTAACTCTCCATTCTTGAACCCAATCTTATTAGTTATATACACAACTCCTTCCCTTATTTTAAGTACATCTGCTGTATTTTGTCGCGTATCTGGTAGATTAATCTCTGTTCCTCCTTCAGAAATACATTAAGTATATTCGATTAAACGCGACTGGCATAATATTCTTGGCCATCCTGATGAGAAATCATAAAACAAAATGTTAAAATTTGCTGGAATTAAAAGAACACCATTTCCTCAAAACTGTGAAACATGCTCTAAAGCGAAAATAGCAAAATGTAAAGGCCATTGTTTCCTTAGACACTTCTGCCTTTGGTGAAGCCATTCATACAGATCTTATAGGTGTTCCAAAAGGCCTTATATCTTCAACAACTAGTGACGAATCAATCCCTCGTGCCACATGGTTTCTTCTTGCCGTAGATGAATTTACGTCTTAGAAATGGGCTTGGCTAATCTACTCCAAGAAAATGGTTCCATCTCAAAGTCGATTTCTTCTTGAATATTTGAAAAATAAGTTTAACTTATTTCCTAAACGCATTCATACGGATTTGCGCTACTGCCGCAATAGTGACAGTTAACTCTGATAAAATTTTAGCACTCGACATTTTCGAATGAGGCAATCTGCGGTCCGAGATGTCATTAAAAGTGATCTTATCAAATTAATCTATACTCCCTCTGATCCTTGCAAAGCTGATGGACTAACCAAAGCCTTACAGCGAATAAAACATGAATCATTCTGCAATTAAATTAACCTAAAGCTAGAGTCATAGCACTATTAATCACATAACTTCTTATTATGCAATCACATACTCATATACATAGTTAGATAGCTACATTATAAGCTTTATGCTCCTTACTTAACAGATGGTGATACTGTGATGGAAGTCTGGAAAAGATGGAATATTGAACATTTTGATGTGGTTTTTGCTGATTAATCCTCGCGTGGAAAGTTGGTAATTTTCGTCTTTTAGTTTTCTGTCGGGATACTATAACACAGTGCAAAGAGCGTAAATTCTATCTACGTTTCTGCTATCGTGTTTTCTCCTCCCCCTTTCCCTTCTCTAGAAATCTAGTCAACTATATGCTATCAGAATAAATGTGGATCCGTTAGCGCGGGTTGTGGTTGGCTGCGGGACAGTTTAAGCGAGGATTTCTTGCGCGAGATTGGCTCAAAACGGCGCTAAATGACAGCAATAAGCGAGTACCCCATCAAACTTTTTGGGACCGCGCGACACAGAACATTTGAGGAGGGGCGATAAAATCGGTGAAAATGGCATCGTTGGAAAGGTAACTCTAGGCGCTATCTTCAGTGTAAATTTGGGACATTTTGAGCCATTTTCAGAGTGTGTCTATTATTTCATTGGCTCAAATTCGACAGGCCTCAACGCGCTAGCAGGCCAAACGGAGCCACCATTTGCTACTTTTTTTTGG
>PEDP01000826.1:0-17087 GCA_002918395.1 Erysiphe pulchra | reverse complement strand
AAGACAGTTTTCCCCTTGATTATCCTCTAGACTATCCTCATACCGGAGTATGTGGTATTTCCAGTTACCCGTAAGAATGAACGCCGTTTGAAGGGAGTATGTAGCCGCTTGCTGCATGGGGGTTTAAGCGATACTTGGCAACTAGCCACACCCCATCTGTGTAAGCCACACACAATCCGTGAAAGCAGCTCGTTCTTCGCCCTCAATATTTGTCATTAGTAACCATGGTGTCTGAGGATACCAAAAATGAATCTGAGATTAGCTCTGACACAGAGGGACAAGAGCTCGAATGTATACAGGAAGAAGTAAATGGATTGGAGGATTCTGATGATGAGACCAGGCTGGACCTTGATTCTTTTATATCATCACTTGATTCTCTCATGGAACTAGTTCATGAGCAGAAAAAAATGGTAATAACAAATTTCTTGAAAAATTTGCTGAAAGTAATGCTAAAAATATTGCACTTTTCCAAGAAATTCAGCAGCGGAAAAGACGAAGGACTATGCCAAAGACATGGCCTACAAATAAGCATCCTGCATCCATGTGCGATAGGTAGTATTTTTTCAAGTTTCAGCGTTCGTCTTTCTTCACAACCTAGCTTCAAACAGCTTCTACGGCTGGCAGTAGCCACTGTGTGAACCCGGTAGAATGTCTCGGCGGGCGATGGTTTGTAAGTTGGCGACGTGGATCTTTTAGAAGGATTGCATTTTGCAAATAATTTCAATTGATGATATAATACTATACGTATAGTATTTTCATAGAGAAATTGAGTATGCTATGATTCAGAATGAATAAATACGTTAGTATAAATTCAAAATTATTCTTTAATGACCAGTTTTAAATAATAAATCATTGTCACAGTTTTATGGATGTAGCTTATGTAATCCTCACATGACCAGTTTTTTTCGAATGCACATTAAGGGAGTTGTGTAGTGATCAGTTTTTTGACAGGGAATAGATACTGCATTTGGGTAGCGCCAACTATACTTCTAATCCTGGTCTATATTTTAACTTGAGGCAAGAAAATAATGTCACGGGATCAAATATTTTTTGCGAGCGTTGTAAAAATGTCACTTGAAATCATTAGTAACTTTTGGATTGTATAAGACTACTTGATGGATGCGAATACGATGCAACATCCGTAGTATTTATATGACCTATGGCCAATGTGTTGTGTTGAGTTCAGTTTTTGAAAAGAACTTTTGATGTGTTTCTACCAACAGTAGGTTACTTTTTTATAATTATTTTGGAGTTTATTAGCGCTGGGATTCGCGAGATCATTGAAAAAAATAAGAGAAGTTTCAGCTGAAAAAAAGTAATCTAGCTGTCTGTAATGAAGCTGTCACAGAGTTTTGAATTGATGATCTTTCATACAGCATTTCTGTGCAAAGGTTCTTTCACTCTCCATTTAGCTTTCTAGGCCGAACCCATCACCACTCAGCATCATGACGGACCAGCAACGAGATGTCTCCCAGTATAAGTACTCGGCGATGTCCAACCTGGTTCTCCAGGCAGATCGTAGATTTGTTACTCGGCGAAATGACGAGGTAACAGGCGATCCTGAATCACTAGCAGGTCGATTAAGTATTCGCGACATGGGCTCTAGGAATGCTCGCGATAATGCCCCAAAGCAAAAAAAAAAGGCATCTGGACTTCCCGATATAGAGAGAGGTGCACTTAATGAAGGTCAAGATGTTCTTGAACGGGAGCAGCGCAAGAAAAAACGTGGAGAACCAGCTCAGCTTCGGGGAATTGGAATACTATCTGCTGCGGATGCACTTATCGAGGGTATTATTTATCGCCCCAGAACGTCAGCAACTCAAGCAACCTACGATCTGATTCTCACGACCGTTGCAAATTTACTAGGCGATGTTTCGCATGAAATAGTTCGAAGTGCTGCCGACGCTGTATTAGAATTTCTCAAAGATGATGACTTGAAAGATTTCGATAAGAAAAAAGAGATAGACGAACTTATGGGGACAACAATTAGTGCTGAAAAGTTCAATGAACTTATAAACTTAGGGAAGAAGATCACGGATTATGATGCCCAAGACGAAGATGAAATCATGGGTAACGGAGAATCAGCCGAAGAAAATGGGGCAGAAATTGATGACAAACAGGGTGTTGCGGTTGTATTTCATGACAATTCTGATGATGAGTATGGTCAGGAAATAGTCAACGAAATTCGGGAGGATTCATCTGAAGATGAAAATGACAATGAACAACGTGTCGATTCAATAAAAGAAGAATTAAATGGTGATAATAGTGATAATATCATTGAGAGTGCACCTAAATTACTTGAGGCCGATGCAATTATTATAGATTCAGGCGCTGTAAACGGTAACTCAGCCAGTAACTCAACTTTCAACTCTGTTCCAGCTCGAGAGATTGATGCTTATTGGCTCCAAAGACAAATAAGATATGTTTATCCTGATGCCCATATTCAACAAGTGAAGACCAAACAAGCTTTGCATATTCTTTCAGGAGCCCCTGAGCAAGAAGGTGAAGAAGAAAGATCACTCAGAGAAATCGAGAATGATCTTGCAGAGCTATTTGACTATGAAAATCATGATCTTGTTCATAAGCTTATTTCAAATCGAGATAAAATTGTTTGGCTTATAAAGTTGTCACGAGCTGAAGATGTGAAAGAGCGAAATATTGTTGAAAATGAAATTGTCTCTAAGGGGTTACAATGGATATTAGATGAATTACGTGGCATGAAACCTGGAGATAATCCTAAAAATCAGAAATTAGAGGTTAAAGCAGAAGAAAGCGGCGTTGCTAGAGGCCTTCAACCTCGGAAACTTATCAATCTAGACAACCTTGTTTTTGATCAAGGAAATCATCTTATGACAAATGCGAAGGTAAGACTTCCTGAGGGATCAACAAAGAGAACGTATAAAGGCTATGAGGAGATCCATGTACCAGCACCGAAGAAACGCAATGAACCAGGAGAGCGTGATATTCCAATTTCTGAAATTCCAGAGTGGGCTAGAATTCCATTTGGTACAGCGACAAAGCTGAATAAAATTCAATCCAAGTGCTTTGATCAAGCCTTCAACGGAGATGGAAATATGTTAGTTTGTGCACCCACAGGAAGTGGAAAAACTAATGTGGGGATGCTAACAATTCTACGAGAAATTGGCAAGAACCGTAACCCTGAAACACAAGATATTAACTTAGATGCATTCAAAGTTGTGTATATAGCACCGCTTAAGGCCTTAGTACAGGAACAAGTCGGTAATTTTGGCGCTAGACTTAAGCCTTTTGGAATCCAAGTTTCAGAGTTGACTGGTGATCGGCAACTTACAAAGCAGCAGATTGCAGAAACCCAGGTATTTTTTTCCTTTCTTTTATAATCAGTAAGAACTCTAATCTTATTAACCAGGTAATTGTGACAACACCTGAGAAATGGGACGTTATAACAAGAAAAGCCACGGATTTTAGCTATACAAACCTTGTTCGACTAATAATTATTGACGAAATCCATCTCCTTCACGATGACCGAGGTCCTGTATTGGAAAGTATTGTGAGTAGAACAATTAGGAAAATGGAGCAGAGTGGAGATCCTGTTCGTTTAATTGGTCTATCGGCCACGCTTCCTAACTTTCAAGATGTCGGAAGTTTCCTTCGCGTTGACCCTATAAAAGGATTATTCCATTTTGATGGGTCATATCGTCCCTGCCCTTTGCGCCAGGAATTTATTGGTATCACTGAAAAGAAAGCAATTAAACAGCTCAAGACCATGAATGATATCACTTATATTAAGGTACTTGAGCATGTGGGCAATAATCGAAATCAAATGATTATTTTTGTTCACTCTCGAAAGGAAACAGCTAAGACGGCTAGGTATATTCGCGATAAAGCTCTAGAGTCTGAAACAATTGGACAGATCTTGAGAAATGATGCTGGAAGTAGAGAAGCTCTAAATAGTGAGGCGGAAGCTGTTAACGATCGAGAATTAAAGGATTTGCTACCATATGGATTTGGTATACATCATGCAGGAATGACGCGCCCTGACCGAACCTCCGTAGAAGATCTTTTTAATGATGGTCTTATTCAAGTTCTTGTGTGCACTGCTACTTTGGCATGGGGAGTTAATCTTCCTGCGCATACTGTAATTATTAAAGGTACTCAGGTTTATTCTCCAGAGAAAGGAAGCTGGGTTGAGTTGAGTCCACAAGATGTACTTCAGATGTTAGGGAGAGCTGGACGACCACAGTATGATACATATGGAGAGGGAATCATTATAACGACTCAAACGGAGATGCAGTATTATCTTTCACTCCTAAATCAGCAATTACCAATTGAAAGTCAGTTTTTGGGCCGTCTAGCAGACTGTTTAAATGCAGAGATTGTACTTGGTAATATTCGAGACAGAGCAGAGGGCGTTGATTGGCTTGGCTACACATACCTATTTGTTCGTATGTTGCGTTCTCCAGGTCTCTATAGTGTGGGTGCCGATTATGAAGATGACAATACCCTCGAGCAAAAACGTGTTGACCTTATTCACTCTGCAGCTGTTGTACTTGAAAAGTCAAACTTAATTAAGTATGATAAATCTTCTGGTAAATTACAGTCAACTGAACTTGGCCGTATTGCTTCTCATTACTATATTACTCATAGCTCTATGTTAATTTACAATCACCATCTTCAACCTTCAATTGGCCCAATTGAACTTTTTCGTATCTTTGCATTGAGTGGTGAGTTTAAATATATTCCAGTTCGCCAGGATGAAAAGCTTGAGCTTGCAAAACTTTTAAGTCGTGTTCCTATACCAGTAAAAGAGAGTATTGAAGAGCCTCAAGCTAAGATAAATGTACTTCTTCAATCCTATATATCTCGTCTGAAGCTTGAAGGATTGGCCTTAATGGCAGATCTTGTTTATGTCACACAATCTGCGGGGCGTATTCTTCGTGCTATTTTTGAGATTACACTAAAGAAGGGCTGGGCATCAGTCGCAAGAACTGCCCTTGAAATGTGTAAGATGGCGGAAAGACGAATGTGGCCTACAATGACACCTCTTCGACAGTTTCCAGGCTGCCCTAAAGATGTTATTCAAAAAACAGAGAGAATGAATGTGCCTTGGGCTAGTTATTTTGACTTAGACCCACCTCGAATGAGTGAGTTATTAGGTATGTCAAGAGCTGGCAGAACTGTTTGTAACCTTGTTTCCAAATTTCCTCGACTTGAAGTTCAGGCGTCTATCCAGCCAATGACAAGATCTATGCTACGAGTAGAATTGACAATAACTCCAAACTTTACATGGGACAATGAAATTCACGGGTCTGCGGAAACATTCTGGATCTTTGCTGAAGATTGTGATGGGGAGGAAATACTCAGTTACGATCAATTTGTCCTCCGAAAAACATTTGCTGAAGCAGCAATGAATGAACATATAGTCGAATTAACAGTTCCAATATCTGAGCCAATTCCACCCAATTACTTTGTCTCATTAATATCCGATAGATGGATGCATTCAGAGACCAAGTTAGTTGTGCCATTCAACAAACTTGTTTTACCCGAAAAGTTTCCCCCACACACCCAACTTTTGGACCTACAGCCCTTACCTGTTGCTGCTTTAAAGGTAAAAGAATATCAAGAGCTCTATCCTAATTGGGAACGATTCAATAAGATCCAGACCCAAACTTTTAACTCCTTATACTCTACTGACGATAATGTATTTATTGGTGCACCTAATGGAAGTGGAAAGACTGTCTGCGCTGAATTTGCATTACTTCGACATTGGTCAAATCCAAATGCTGGGCGTGCAGTCTATATAGCACCTTTTCAAGAATTAATAGATATAACTTTCCAAAACTGGGAAACTCGCTTTAAAAATCTACAAGGGGGCAAGAAAATTGTGAAGTTAAATGGAGAGACAACATCTGATCTCCGACTTTTAGAAAGTGGTGACCTTATTCTTGCAACACCAACACAATGGGATGTTTTATCCCGTCAATGGCAGCGACGGAAAAATATACAAAACGTGCAGCTATTTATCGCAGATGAGCTTCATATGCTTGGGGGTCAAGCAGGTTACATTTACGAAATTATTGTTTCACGAATGCACTATATCCGCTCACAGACACAATTACCGCTGCGTATCATTGGATTAAGTGTTTCTCTTTCAAATGCGAGAGACATTGGTGAGTGGATTGATACTAAGAAGCATAACATTTACAATTTTAGCCCACACATTCGAATTGTGCCATTAGAATTACATATTCAGTCTTTTACAAATCCTCATTTCCCTTCTCTGATGCTTGCAATGGCAAAACCTGCATATCTATCAATATTACAGATGTCACCAACAAAACCAGTAATTGTTTTTGTTCCAAGTAGAAAACAGACTAGAGCCACTACTTCAGATCTATTATCTGCGTGTGTTGCAAGTGATGATGAGGATCGTTTCTTGCACGCCGAGGTCGAGCAGTTAAAACCTTTACTTGAACATGTTCGAGAAGGAGCGCTTGCCGCAGCACTATCTCATGGTATTGGTTATTACCACGAAGCCCTAAGTAAAAATGATAAACGTATTGTAAAACATCTTTATGATAACGGCGCTATTCAAGTTCTGGTAGCATCTCGCGATGTATGTTGGGAACTAGACTGCACTGCTCATCTGGTTATAGTGTTTGGAACCCAAGTCTACGAAGGTAGGGAACATCGCTATGTGGATTATCCCCTAAGTGAGGTTCTGCAAATGTTTGGCAAGGCGTCTCGTCCGCTTGAAGATAAAGGCAGTAAGGGTGTCCTAATGGTTCTAGCAAATAAGAGAGAATATTATAAAAAATTTTTGAACGAAGCTTTACCAATTGAGAGCCATCTTCATGTTAATCTTCATGATGCTCTTGTTGTAGAAGTTAGCACAAAAATGATCGAATCTGCCGAAGATGCCATCAATTGGACTACTTTTACATTCTTTTACAGGCGATTGCTTGCAAATCCTAATTATTATGGCTTAACAGATGTTTCGCATGAAGGCCTCAGCGCCCATCTATCTGAAATGATGGAGACTACTTTGAAAGATTTAGCAGAGTCAAAGATTATTGATCTTGATGAAGATGATGATTCTGTAATGCCACTAAATCCAGCTATGATAGCTGCGTATTATAACATTTCATATATCACGATGCAAACATTTCTCTTATCTCTTAGTGGACGAACAAAACTCAAGGGCATTCTTGAGATTGTATCATCGGCAACAGAATTTGAAACGATACAAATCAGACGCCACGAAAATAATACGCTTATGAGGATTTACGATAAGGTTCCTGTGAAGATGGCACAACCAAGCTTCGACTCGCCAAACTTTAAAGCATTTGTGTTACTACAGGCACATTTTTCAAGGATGCAGTTACCAATTGATCTTACTAAAGATCAAGATCTCATATTATCAAAGGTACTTAACCTGCTGAGTGCCATTGTTGATATTCTTTCGTCTGATGGACATATCAATGCTATGAACGCTATGGAGATGTCTCAGATGGTTGTTCAGGCAATGTGGGACAGAGACAGTCCCCTTAAGCAGATTCCAAACTTTACACCAGACGTTATCAAGGCTGCCAATGAATACGGGTAAGTCTTTCCGAATCTATTTTTAATATTAAAGTTGCTAACTATTCTTTTTTTTCAAGAGTGAAGGATATATTTGAATTTATGGAAGCCATGGATCCAGCGGAAAATCCAGATTACAATACATTAGTTAAAAAACTTGGTCTTTCACAAAGCCAGCTAGCCATAGCAGCTAATTTTACCAATTCTAAATATCCTAACATAGAAATGGAGTTCGAACTTAAGGACCCTGAGAATATTAAAGCTGGATCTCCGGCGTATATTGACATTAAAATATCGAGAGATGTTGACGAAGAAGAAGAGGCCAGGGAAATAGATACAACTGTTCATGCACCATTCTATCCTGGTGAAAAGATGGAAAATTGGTGGCTAGTAGTAGGCGAAGAAAGCTCAAAATCATTGTTTGCCATCAAAAGGGTCACTATTGGAAGAAAACTAAATCTTAAATTAGAATATACTGTTCCCAGTGCTGGAGAACATCAATTGAAGCTGTTCTTAATGAGTGATAGTTATGTTGGTGTTGATCAAGATCCAGCTTTTCTGTAGATGTCGCAGAAGGTATGGATGAGGATGAGGATGAGGATGAGGATGAATAGACATAATTCTATTTTTCATACGATACCCTGTAAAATTACATTTAATTTCTTCATTTTAAAAAAAAATCTATTCAATTATAGTGGAGAGAAAATGGTAGCTACTAGGTTGACCTTTGTTTATAAGAAGCTGTTCATAGTAGTCCTGTAGTCTTTATTCTCTTATTTACTGTAGCATAAATTATGTACCACTTGCATTGTAACATAGACATAGATACAGAAATGCTAAAAGCGTATCAGAAAACTTATTGATCTAGCCATGATCCAGAACACGAGACATCTCCACCAAAGGGTAGAATTGGAACCGTGAATGTTGTTCGTATGATTTTCTAGGGACTCGGTTCGACAAAAAATCTGAGAACTAATACACCATCTGGATGACTCTTACATTCTTAACTTAGGTGAGGCTTGCCCGTCAGAAATTACTTTAGTTTCTGTTGAAAAGAATTTTGTCCAAAATAGGGTGACCAAAAACTGATCAATTCTTTAAGAATCAATTTTCTCTATAATATGAAATCAATACTTTTACTAAGCTTCTTATTTGCAAATGTTAACTGTTTGATATCACCTTCAAAAAATTTAATTTTAATCATTTGAGACAGGGAAAGAGTAGTTTGTTTAGTTTAGTTTAGTTTATATTTTATCGTGTCGGCTCTAGCAGCGTACATTGTACATGACACGTATGGAAGACATCTAGAATACATGGTCCTCCAAACTACAGCAATGCCCACCCGTTGCCTAATTTCTCCCAATACACCATCCAGTTACTAGTTACGTTAGGTCGAATGGGTAGGAACGTATTCACTATGACCCAAAAGGCCACACATAGACTGACGGAAAACCTCAGCCATTCCTCCCATACTCTTTTTCGACGAGCAGCCGCAGTCCCCCTCCAATAACCATACAGGAATCCAACCTGTCACTCCTAGAAAGTCCAACCAGCACCTGCCCACTTGCACCACCAGCTTATTTTCATTAGGGTTTGTGTATTTGGAAGTGCCGAGCCTTTCACTCTGACTTCCTGGCACAGTCGTGGGGATGCTTCGGAGAGAGGGTGATGGGTGGTAGGGGATTGTGATGTAGAGACGAAGCCGACTGACTCCCGCGAGAATGAATGGGGATCCTGAAGGGTAGGTTGATTGCCTCTCTGCTTGGCTCCTTTCTAACGAGAGAAAGGGTTCTCAGGCGCCACGACGTGGAGATGCAGAGTAGGACTTGACGCCCACAAGGAAAGAGTAAGAGTAGTGGTAAACTATTTTGAATAGAATTCATATATTATAGGGAAAAAAGTTTATTAACAGTTGAGAAGAAATATTTATAGCAACCGTAAAAATTGAATTAGAATCTGCGCTAGATAACTTTAGTGGCCATTGATGAGCCCTGTTCATAAGGCTAACGTAAATGTAAATTATATTTAGGGGTTGTAGTATAACTACTAATCCAACTTGTGTAGATAATTTCGATCGTTACAACTTCATATTGACATATCCTGAATCTCTATGGAATATCTAGATTCTGAATGAAAACTCCTCACGTGCGGTTTGCGTCTACTGACGACTTCAGCGCCCTCTTCTTCGACAAAGTTGGCGATCTGACTTAAAAACAGAGAGCTTACCGTGAGTAGTATTATGGAAGGTTTTTACTTCTTCTTTTGCGCAAACCATTTGACCAGCACTCTCTCTGCACAAAAATAGAATCTTCAACATTCGACATTCAATACTTCCTCATTTTCTGTTAGATTAAAGTAAAGATTATCTCTGGAATGCCATTCTAAGAGGCATCAAAAATCGTATTGACTAAGAGACTAACAACTTTCAAATCTCTGATATTCAGGACTAAAAGTATGATAACATTTTTCGTTAACCTTAATAAACTACGAAGTTTACAAATATCAACTTGAAATTATTTCAGGTATTTGTATCTGATTTTTTTACTACAAATCGAATATCTAGGTGCACTCGAAGTGATTGCATTACATTTATTACAACCAATAGGCAGAGAATTGGGCAATTTAATTGATAAATTTATAGAAAACCACTTTTCTAGAACTTATGTCAAGTATCGTCGAGAATTTTAGATTCCAGAAGGGATAGAAGCCATAAATCTGATACCTATGATTTGATTTTCTCAAGCTAGTGCTCAAAAAAGAATAATTATCATATCGTCACTCTTGAATTTCCAGTTAAAGATAAGAGAGGTGCCCACGGTGAGGCTTTTGTTTTATCCAAAGTCGCAAATCAGAAATTTGCCACGTACATATACAATTTCAAGATTTTTCTCAGCTTATTGAACTGTTCCAAACATTTGGCACAGGTGTACGTTGTGGAATCTAGTCACCATACATATTTTTGCGACTGTTGAGATAATATTGTCCACAACCTGACGAAGCAAAAGTTAGTTTTTGGTATCTATTGCTTCATTATTTTCATGCTGGACACAGAAGAGGATATATGATTTAATGGGGGCCATTCCAATTAAGATTTTTATCGAAACAGTTTTGTGAGGAGTTTGTAGCGAAGGGACACATAATTCAGTGAAATTGAAGACCTTGATTTTGTTTGTAGGATTTGCAGCTCAATGTTCGTATTCATTCGTACGAGATTAGACATATTGAAGTCATTCATTAAAATGATTTCATATGATTTAATTTTTTTAAGACTAGGACATCTGTGAACTATTTATGTTGAGCCAATCTATCCAACTTTGTCTTAAGATTGCCGCGCAAGTGGACCCTCTACACCTCGTGACAATATTTTTATCTGTCTTAAACCTCCCAAGCAACGTTCTAATTGTTCACCAACACCCAAATTCAGGACATTATTTCAACTATTGTAGGGTCACCTAAGGTACTGAACGGATCGAGAAAGCGCTATCATATTTCGGATTGAATCTCCCACGCACCAAACTCTGATACCTCGCGTTTTTCGATCGCGAGGCAACTAATATGAGCGAAGAAAAGGAGATGCCATCTGATGAATCTAGTGCTACGAAGTTACCAGCTTCAAATTCTAAAGATTCCTTAGAAGATGAAGCTCGACAAAAAAAGCTAGATAATGTTACTCTCAAAAGCGACGTAAATCAAAGCGAAAGCATCGAAGTCGCGACTGACGCGCCAAACAAGTGTATGATGACTCCTCCCTTAAAATATTAGCTTCTTATTCTAGATCATAGCTAATATTGCATGTGGCGCGTCTAGCTCCAGATGAAGCAGTTGAATCTGATAGTCAAAATGAACCCCAAGATTCGGAAAATGACAAGCATCTTTCGTCTTTCCCAGAGGACTCGCAAAAAGAAAGCTCGATAAATACATTAGATCAAGACCTCAGTGTTTTAAAAGCATCTCCAAAGTCTACTCCAAATAATGCCAGCTCTGCAAATAAGTCCAAGGCTCGTCGTAAATCGAGTGGCGTTCCAGAGCATAGAACTAAGAAGATCAATAAGAAGGCTTCAAAGGCAAAGATGACTCATATTGATGCAAAACCTGGTGATTACTTTTATGTCAGGCTGAAGGGTTATCCACTGTGGCCAGCGATTGTGTGCGATGAAGAAATGCTTCCCAAAAGTCTCTTAAAAAGTCGACCAGTCACTGCTGCTAGAGCTGATGGTTCATATCGTGAAGATTTCATGGATGGTGCTCCGAAAGCCAAGGATCGTTCTTTTCCTGTCATGTATTTGTACACTAATGAATTGTAAGTCTAAAATGTAATTGCTTTGTACAAATGCTGACTATCATCGTTAAAGTGGCTGGATTCCTAATTACGACCTACTTGAAATCGATTTCGATGAGATAAAAAATGTTACTGGAAGTATGCGAAAAGATTTAGCTCTTGCGCGACAACTTGCTGCTGAAAGGCACGATCTAGATTATTTCAAAGAGATTTTAAATTCATTTATGGAAGCAACAGAAAACGAACGTCTAGAGAATGAGAGAGCAGAGGAAGAAAAAGTCTTGACTAAAGAAAAAAAAGAATAGTTCAGAGAAAAAAGAAAAACACCTAGAAAGCCGAAAAAAGTCCAAAAGCTACAGTTTCAAAGGATGAAGATTCTATAATGCTTGATATAAATACTAAAACAGATTCTGAAGACCAAGATTCTAATTATCTTGCTGTGAGTGTTAAAAGGCCGGCAGAAGAGGTAATAGCCACAAAACAATTTTCAGCAATTAATTAACTCATTATTTTTAGCCTCTTGAAGGACCTCCGAAGAAAAGAACTACAATTAAGCTCACCACTACAAAAGCTAAACCCGAGATTATAGCACCCAAAAACTCAAAAGCTTCTGATCCCAAAAAAACTAAATCAGAAAAGTCAGAAAAGGTAGCTAGAGTTAAAAAAATAAAGGTTTCACTGGCCCCCTCCACTGCTCCCGCGGAGCCGGAACTTACTATTGAAGAAAAACGACTAAAAAGAGAGGTAAGAAATAAGCTTCTGTGCAACGGTCAAGATTCTTTCTACAGGCTAATAATATTGTAGAAAGAGATTTTGTTTCTTCGTCATAAGCTTCAAAAAGGTCTCTTAGCAAAAGACCAAGAAGTAAAAATCGAGGACATGAAATTAATGTCAGAGTTCATTGAAAAGCTAGAGGCCTACAATGATCTGGAGGCCACTGTTATTCGGCAGACAAAGATTAACAAAGTTCTAAAGGCTATTTTAAAAATACCAAAGATTCCTCTTGAAAATGAATATAAGTTTAAGTCCCGGTCTCAAAATCTTTTAGATCAATGGAATAAGTTACAGACTGTTGATTCAGGTAATCCTGCTGTATCACATACGAACGGCACAACTCCCGAAGTCAAAGTTAATTCAGGGGAAGGAGATGCACTTAAGAGAAAGCCCAAGGAAATGGCAGCAGATAAAGATACAGACATTTCCGCCAATGAAACAATACAAGCAGTAGATGATGCCATAGATTCAGTATCAGATAAGTCGAAAAAGGTATAAAGCAAAAATTAAATATTTTCTATTTGCATGTTGCTTGAAAAATGCTAAAATACTTATCACAGAATTCTACAAGTCCTGATAATTCAAAAATAAGCAAAATCGGATAAAAATAAACTTCCGTGGAATGTAGTAATTTACAATTTGGCAGCTCCCTCGAAATAAATTATCACAACATCAGGTTATACAACTTTTCTCAAGAACCTTCCAGAGCAAAGTGGAAACTGAATTCCATTTGCAAACTTTAATTTGCGAAGTTAATTTGTAAAATAATACTTTAATGGTCATCTCCTCTACACGAGGGTTGTTTGGGAGGAGGAGCAGGTAAATGGTCCCCCTTACCTTCTCCCTCTTAATTGTACAGATTTCTAGTTTTTTCCACATTATGGATGGGAGAGGAAGGATTCGAGGTTGAGTAAGGGACTCATAAATATTGTCATATTTTATTAAGAAAAACTTAAAAAGCAGTGGAACGGTTAAATATTTTACATAGAATCGTAAATCAGATGCTCAATGTAATAGCGCAATCTGGGAAAAGTAGTTTGATGGATACACTGTTTTAGAGTCATTACAGCTTTAAGGCTTTGGCGGTGTCCCATTTTGGCTATTTCGATTAGTCAAAGCCTTTTACTGCCAAATTTTTTTAGTGGATTTGGAAAAATATATATTTACATATATATGTGGTACATAAAAAAAGAAAACTTTAAAGCATGTCAACACCATCTCCTGAATTTTTACGATTCACTGGCCATAAATCATTTTCACATCGTCTCCTTCTATCAACTTTATCAGGTCGGCCAATTCATATCTCTCAAATTCGTTCATCGTCCACAAATCCTGGTCTTGCGCCACATGAAATTTCTCTACTGAGGCTTTTCGATAGTGTTACAAATGGATCAGTTATACAAATCTCCTATACTGGAACGAGCTTTACCTACATTCCAGGTATAGTTACAGGAGGTATCACTACAGTCGAAAGCGACTGCGTCAAGTGCATTCTACCCTCAACCTGCGCAAGGGGCGTTAGCTGGTTCCTTCAGCCTCTATGTTTACTGGGTCCTTTTTCAAAATCACCTTTGTGCGTACGTTTTGAAGGTGATGGGGTTATCACCAGTTCTACTGAGAATGGTGATATTAGTGTTGACACAATGCGCACCGCTATACTACCTTATTATGAGCATTTTGGGATATCCACAAACTTGCTTGAACTGCGCGTATTGCAGCGTAGCTGTGCAGGTCCCAAAGGTATTGGTGGTCGTGGTATTGTTGAATTGCGCTTCAGATGTCAACTGCGACTACCTAAAACGGCCCATTTAAATCGCTGTCCGGGACGGATCAAGCGCATACGAGGAGTCGCATATTGCACAGGAGTAAGTGCAAATGGGAATATGCGAATGATTCATGTGGCGCGTCAAATACTAAATCCTTTATTATGCGATATAAATATCGCAACTCAGTATAACCAAGCTGCTCTTGTAACTCGTGGGGATGCTAAGATAAGATTTGGAGTTGGGTTTGGGTTGAGTCTAATTGCAGAAACAACGTGTCAGGGTGTAATATATAGTGCGGACGTATCAGCTAAGAGTGAGGGAGGTGTTACACCAGAAGAAATAGGAAGGAACTGTGCACTTCAGCTACTTGAAACTATTGCACGGGGAGGATTTGTCACTAGAGTAGGGTCTATGACTGTATTAACTCTACTTACAATGGGTTCAGAGGATATTGGAAGAGTGAGAATAAGTAGAGAAGTTCTAGCTTCTGAACATATAATAGATATGGCAAGAGATTTTAAGAGTTTTGGGGCTAGTAGTTGGGGCCTAAGGGACACTGAAGACGATGACACTGGAGATATTGTTATCAGTGTGAAAGGCATGGGGATTGGTAATGTTGGCAAAAAAATAGCATAATTGATGAGAATTCTTACAGATTCGATGAATCTTGTTTTGGGAAAATTTTGTGGAAAGTTTATTTATTATGTGTTCAAAGGCACCCCTTGTTGAAGCCGAGCTGTTGCAGCACTAATGCGACGGTTTGCTGTGATCGCAGCAAACTCAGCCGAGTACCCAACGGTTTGTAGAGCAGACCCTGTGGCGTTTCCATAATCCCGCCACTGTTTTCTAAGATTATACAAGATATGAAAGTCACATACAGTAGCCATTCCAGACCAGAACAGTTCTAATGTCTCATCATCCTCTTGCATTAGCTGTGAAGAAGACTCTGTCACAGGCCCTATCTCTCGGTTTATCATTGGTTGTGGGTCGTGGCTATTGGAAGATGATGGTCCTGCAATTTGTTCCAACTCCAAACTATTATCCGCTACGATTTCATCTCTGATAATACCACGTTCCTCGGCATCATAGTCTTGAATTACAGTCAAATCAGCCATTTTAGAGCTTGATCTAGAAAGAATTGTAAGAATTGTTTGAAGACGATCTTCTTCCACGCGGACCGATAACATAAAACATTGAAGTACTAGTAATAATATGTCAAGTAAAATAAGATGAATCTTTGACGTAGGTCCCTTCTGCCCAATCAAATCGATTATTACTCCTCCGTGTAAGTAACCACGCATAGCCTCAGTTGCCTCTGAACGTGCAGTAAAAATATGGAGAAGTATACAGGTAATACCAGGTATAAAAATTGCACCGATGTAAGGTCGCTGTTGGGGTGCTGGCCGGATGAAAGCAGGTTTTGGGGTGAAAAATATCATTTGGTTAAGAGCACGAAGTATCAGTCGGAATAAAGAACAGCTAGTAGTAATTAGATATTATAAGATTCTTTGAACTCTTTTGGACTTACTCCATGTAGTAGATAATACAGAATTCTACATAAATCAAGGTATCCAAGTTAGTTATGAGGTTCAGAAGAAACTCAGACTTCTTCTTCACCCTAGCTAAAGCTCTCTTTTGAGCTTGAGACCTTCCATATTGTAGGTTCTGTTGACTGCCAGTAGGCTCAATAGACTCTCGAGCAATGTCCTCGGTCTGGTACGGATTGGCTAGCGGAGAGACATTCTCCATTCCGAGATGGACTCATTAGTGGTGGCTGAGCGACAGAATTTAAAAAGCGCTACATGGAAAAGTGGAAGGGATTGTGGTTAGATCCCTTATAGTTAATAAATAAAAACATTTTCGTCAAAACGGCTCCCTCATTGATACGTCTTACTAAGATTACACCCCTAATTCCTAATTTCTGATAAGCACACCCCATATATGGGCCTAGCTAACGACAACCCATCAATTTGATTATCCCATGTCTTTCTCTTTCCTATAGATAGACTCCAATTATTTATTCTTGTTATATCGATTAATGAAAAAAATTTTGAGGAGCTTCTTTTTGTGAGAGGAAATTTATAGAATTGTTATATAAATTCCAAATAAACATAAACCTGGGGGAGCTTATATGCCATAACAATGAAATGGCATAATAATATCAGTTAACGAGAGAGTGCCTTTGGTTTGGGATAGCAGAGAATCTTAAAAAATTTGGTTCAAGAGGCGCGTAATGTAGGATTTTCAAAGAGATAACGAACCCTATAAAAATAATGCAGTTTAACATAAAGCAGACCACAGTTTTTACCACATCATCTATCTATAGTAATCACTGCATAGATTTTTTATATTGACACCAAATTTGGAGCAGTGATGAATGATGCTAATAGACTGGGGGTGGACTAGGCATTGCACTGTTCACTGTTCTCACTTGATAACTCGAATCAATCCTCGTAATTCGAACTTATGTAATCCGGTTAATAAATTGATGGTCGACTTATCTAGACGGCTACTTTGATGGTATATAAATTTAGGAAAATGTTATTTGCCCACCTCAAGAAAATTAAATGCCCTCCCCCCCACTTTGCACAATTCTGGGACACCTGAATCCTTAATTGGTCTTTAAAATTTTCAGGCCAATCAATACTCTACAATCCTTACTATTTGTCTATTTCTACTACTAATCTCTACTAACCACCTTCATAAAA
>PEDP01000825.1:0-17094 GCA_002918395.1 Erysiphe pulchra | reverse complement strand
GCTACCGATAACTGTGACAGTACAAACCGGTAGTTAGATAGTTCAATGTATTCGAAATTATATAGGAAGGAAAAACACAAATTATCAATTATCAACTGTATATATTATATATATATATATATATTCCGAAGTATTGATATTGCAATACTAGCTTAGCCGTTTTTCCTCCTTGATGTCTCATCTATTCAGAAAAGATTTAAAGTATCGATAGTATGTTTCCCAACATATTGTCAATAATTAAGATCATCGTTTCGCCAATATACAACAGTAATATTTTGCCAACATATTGTCGCTGATAGTTTTTCCGATTTTCAGGGATATGCAGTAAGTAAGTCTCTGGCGGGACACTGGCATATTCCATATTCGCTGTCGAAGTGTCGCTTAGGTAAACACCTAAGCCAGGATACGGTTAAACCGTAATATTACCTACCCCCTTACCTCCTCCTTGTTTTAGAGTTTGGCAGGTTGTTCAACTCCGCTGAGCCCCATTTTGTCTCTCAGTCATCCAGAGCTAGGGTATCCCGCAAATTTGAAAGAGAAGTCCATTACAACGTAGGATAGTCTGTCCATTTTACTAAAGCTCGTCGCTATTCTTTCCAAGTTCGACATCGGATTAGTTCTTCAATATAATTTTCTTCGTCCCCATCGATTCTTAAGGGTGCTGGCTCTTCATTCACAACTTTCTGTGACGGCAGCGAATTTTCATCAGCTGGTAGCAAAAAGCTTACATAAAAACGGTTGTGGATTTTGCCTTTGACATTTAATTAAACTACTTCTGGTGAAATAACTCAAGTCACTTTGTAACTGGCATGCTGCCAACCTAATTTCTTGGATGGTTGTCCTTCTAATATTACGTTTTTTAATAGAAGCCAAACTATATCGCCCACTTTATATCTTGGTGATGAGCTTCTAGTTTTATCAGCTTGGTATTAAAATCTTTCTTGCATAGCTGCCAATGCGGCTTGCATAAATGCTGTTATTTCAGCTAGACGCTCCACAAAAGATTCGGTTTTTTCTTTACCAGTTGTGATATACATTTCTGTATGGCTAGTTTCTTTCTGAATAGAGCTTATATAGTATCCGTGTGTTGCGAAGAAGGGGCTAAAATCTCCTAGTGATGCTACATCTCGATTATTAATTGTCAATTGTGCAGCGGGTAAGTTATCTGCCCAATTGTACTCGAGTAATCTATCTGTTGTTACCATTATATTTGTAGTCCCTTTTGACTTTGGTAGATATACCATAAAGTCTATTCTTAACTCCTGATGGAATCGATCAGGTATAGGTAGCGGCTTAAGAGGTCCCTGCTTTTGGTGATTCCAATTTGATGATCTCCCACAAATATAGCAATCCGATAGAAAAGTTTGACTGCTTTACTGATCCCTGGCCAGAAGTAATCTCGCGCAACTTGTGCTAATGTTGCATCTCTCCCGGGATTCCCAGAAACAGTTGCATCATGAATATTCTTTATTAGTGCTGTCATTAATAGTTCATATACAGGCACCCAAATACGCTCTTGGTAGCGAAGAATTCCATCTTTTTCATCGAGTGAACAAGCTGTTATCATAGCTTTGAGAGCTTTAGGCTTGTCTGAGCCTTCTGTTCGTACCTTTAGGTCCTTTGGCCATACTCGTTCTTCATTTTGTGCTGCTTGCATGATCTGTTGATAAATGGAGTCATTCTGAAGAGCTTTATTCCAAAGTGTTTGCAGGTCTTTATTGACGAAAATTTCATATCCCTCAATAGACGTATTTGGCCAACACATAACTTTCTTAGGGTAATTGGGTTTAAAAGTTGTTGTTCTCTACAAAGAAGACGAGGGTCTCCTTCCATGGGTTTATCTTGATCCATCCGTGAAAGTGCATCTGATATTCTACTCTATATCTGAATCTGGCCATGAATTCCGCCCATCGAACTTGTCTCTCAGATAATCTCCATGCCATCATGAAGTACTTCAAATTGGTATTGGATAACGATCTGCCCTTGATATTGAATTTTAGGCTCTGTAATCGACGCAAACGCGTAATTTCCCCCAGGTTTCCGAACGAACAAAACTGGTGCGCCAGTAGTCGAGCTACTGGCCCTGATATAGTTCTTATCAAGTAGGAATGTCAACATTTACCTTAGGACTAACAACTTATCTCTAGAAATACCAAATAATGGGCCCCATGGTACCTCCTTGTCTTTTTCGGTTCTTATTTCATGGACTCTGTTAAATCATGATCAGCATAAAATTCGAAAAGTTTACACCCCTTTTTGTTGCATTGTTTAGGTTTAAAGGTCTTTGGCGCCCTTTAAGGATGAAGATGCCAGTATTTAATTCAAGATGAGCTGAGCCACATTGACTACAGATAGGTTTTTTGTGGCCATTAGAACTATCTGAAATCTTTTCTTTTTGGTTATGAAATAGTAGAGTTTTGCTCATTCCGTGTGTAATTAACTGCCTGATTGTAACTCCGAGCCTTGTATTCATCTAAAAAATTCGAAATTACGTCGTCCCAAAATGGCAAATCTTTGTCTTCTTTAAAACTCCTCACTTTATCTCGAATTCCCGCTATGAAGTTGTCAAGCCAGGGAGATATAATTGTTAATTGATAAAGTTCTATTGTATCACTGACGTCCACTTTTTACTCCTTCAGTCTACTACAAGCTTGTGTATAATTATGGATGAATCCTTCAAGATCCATTCCGTCATACTGTATTGCCTGCCAATCTTGATACATGGACTTGTTGCATAAGAAATATCAGCCCTAATCTCTTACTGGCGGACTAATGTGGCCAGAAATGCACACTAGGGCTAATATTGCTTATGCAACAAGTCAATTAGCAAAGTACATGAATAATCCTACATAAGAACGCTTGGATGCTGCAAAAAAGATACTACGCCACCTCTAGGTAACTCTGAAGTATGGAGTTATAATGGCTGGTTCTAATAGTGCCGCTCCGCACAAAGAAGGATTTACGGATGCATCTTTTGCATCTTTTGCAGACGATAGAGACACAGGCAAATAAACTGGAGGGTATTTATTCAAATGTCCTGGGGGGCTAATTTCCTGGAAGTCGGGACGTCAACCAAATGTTTCGCAGTCGACAACCGAAGCAGAATATATTTCTGCGGCTCTCGCTGCCTAAAAAGCAGTATACATTGCTTCACTTGCTGAATAGATAATTTTCTTAAGAGATGTAAGACCTATCACAATCTTCGGTGATAATAAAGCTTCTATTAGCCTTGCTCATAAGCCGATAATTGATGGACGTACCAAAAATATAAATGTTAAATATCACTACCTTCGCCAAGAAGTTGATAATGGAGCAATTAAACTTGTTTGAGTACCTACCAAGAATCAGTCAGTTGATGGACTGACAAAACCTCCTCTCCGAGCGTCACATCAAAGATTTTGTGAACTTATTGGCCTTGTGGAATGTTCTGATGTTATCGAGGAAATTGATGGACCGCCTTAAGATTAATTATTTAAACAACTATCTATGTTTACGATCAACATATCGGTGGTAGCATAAAAAGGGGGTGACTTGATAAAAGAAGGACTTTGGATGTTAAAAGACCACTTCTAGTTGTTCTAGTGACCAGTTGTCAAACACTATTCGCTAGGGCTAGTGTTGATGGCAACTATAATTTATGTAAATTATAAAGCAATGCTTAGAAAAAAACAACAAAAAAACAAGCATATGTAATATATTTTATTTTATATATCTTTTAACTCACTCCCGACTTAACTATTTGATCCTATTTATCAATTCTGCAAAAATTGATATTTTCTAATTTTCAAGTCATGGTCGTAGCCAGGTCGATGTGGAGGGAGTTTGTCAGTGATCTCTTTTTGAACGAGTTGGGCAAAGTTCCTATATTGTTTCGGGAGTTTCTCTAGGTCAGTGGTAGATTCTTTTTGGGAGAAAGTGCTTTTTGTATGTCTGCAAGTATGATTGAAAATAGCTGGGTTTTATTTACACCTGATGACTTCTTCGCTTTTTTGGCCGTTGCATGAATACCCCAGCAGAAAAGCTTGATTTACTGGCCGCTGGATGCTTATTTATAATATCATATCTCTCATAGCCTTTTCCCCCTCACTCAGGTGTTCACCATTGATAAATACTTTACGATTCCGCATATGATGATCTCTTGAAAAATAAACCACGTATTCCTTCTCCATACATAGGTTTCCTAAAATAAACAGATGCGATAATCGTGACATAATATACGTATAGAGTTTTCTCGAATATCCATCAACATCCAATTTCAAATGAGTCATTTCGGTAATCATTTTATTGTTATTTTTATCTCCATCTTCATCTGTAGCTCCTGGGAGTCCACGCGGCGTTATTTTGATTCTCGGGAGATTTGCTTTGCGCAGGAAAGAGTCGTTAATGGCAGCAAAGCATTCGCATCCATTATCAACAAGAGTTGAAATAGAATAAATGTTATTTACTAGAATGTTTATAATAAAAGGCTCTCCATCCATTCATTTATCTGTTTTCTCATTTTCTAACGAATTTAAATCTTGCATCATTTTGCTAACTCTTCTACTTTGCCCTTGAGCACGAATTTGCTCAAGAACTGATCTTTTAACTCCTTATCTTAATCATCATCCGAAGATTGAGTCTTACATTGAGTAGGGAAGGCTGCTGCTTGGAAATTTACCTTTGTTTTTTCAGCCGGTAAATATCTATACTTTGCTATTCGATGTCCAGGTTTTCCACATCTAATGCAAAAACTATGTTGCTCCAGCTCATTTGGCGTTATCCATTTAGCTCGTGTTTTGTTAACCCCTGTCATAAGAGTGTATCCTTTTCGTTACTATTCATAGTATTCTGATTTTAATAAAAAGGCGTAATACGGCTTTTTTCCAGCAGTGATTCATCCGCAATCCCTTGTATCCCATCATCAAAAGTGTCCTTCTGACCGTTAGGATAGATCTCTGTTTTAACAGCACCTACTTTCTCTATTTGAGTCCCCAGCACGCAGATAGACTCGACGAAACCGCTAAAGTATTTGGCTGGCTGTGCCCAATTAGAAAAGTTTATGTGGCTTTGTTTAGAGCGTTTTCAATCACATCCGACTCATGAGTATCTTCCATTTTTGACATTGGACTACGTGAAAGAATTGTTTGAAGTATTGGCAAGAATGAGGATAGACTTTCGTCCTTAAATTGTCGGCAAGCCTATAGAAGATTAGATGGCGTTATATCCGCATTTCTATTACGAAAAATATTATCCACAGCTTTCAAGAGACCTACTGCGTCTCTAGTCTCTCCATTCCTCATCATCTATTTCACTTGGCCAATTGTCAGAAATCCATTGGTTTCTACATCTCGCTCATATATATACTTTAGCACACCAAATGTGGCAGGCCAACTAGCAGTATTAGTATGATCATAGGGTTCAGGCCATTTTAAAGGTTTTCGTTTTTGTGGTGATGGCCTAGAATTTACTTCAGGCATAGCAGGAAGTTCCTCGACGGGGCTCCATAGTGGTAAACTTTTTAATGATAAAATTTCGGCAAGTAAATGTTTGTATTGTTTGTCATGATGACTTTTGGTGTTTTTATTTCCTGAAGTTAGTATATTAAATAGGGGGGTACATAGCAGGAACATAATTTGATGATGCAGGAAGGATTTGATAGATATAGTATAGAATAAAGGAGTGTTATTATGTAGCAGGGTCACCTTCTACTTCCAAGAAGGCCCTAACTCTTCGCGGCATCGACTCTACACGCTTCTCCAGCTCATCTCCGTCTACCGTTTTGTCCTAGGCTTCTCTCACAATCTCTCGCAGTTGATTCTCTGACCGCTGCTTCCCCTGACCCAAGTCTGTATTTTTAGTCTCAATATAATCCTTCATCAACTTCCGAACATATTCTATTGGGTAAGGTCCGAAGAGAACGACGGCCTTTCAATGGGAGAAATACCTCTCTCATTGAACTCTTTGATTGTCTGGGGCGCCACGTGAAGGGGGCATGACTAGTTATCCAGGTATGTGGGAGACCATATCATAGATTAGCAGCACTATCCACTCGCTATTTCTTGCATCATTGATGGAGCTCCATTTTTTCTCTCAAATACGAATGAGCTTTTTTCTCTCCCCAAAAAAGAGCCTTACATTATTCAGTCAACCTGCTTCCGCAAATTATCCACGACACATGTGATTTCAAAAGGCTCATCGAGCTTAACGATGGTCTCAGACCTTGTATTTCAATTTTTACTAAAATTTTAGACGTTACTCACTTTTCTCGTGATCCAGCATCTACAATGTCGTCCATCGGTCATCCATGTCTTATCGGTCGAAAGTACTCTCATATAATCTTCCTTCACTAAGTTGAGATGTTCTCTGGCAAAATTAAGTCGCTTTCTTCGAGATCTGAGGAAAGAGGTAGTTTCATAGTCACGATCCGACGTTTAAATTGCCTCTTTTGTATTGCCTGTCGAATGAACTTCTCGCTCGCTCCAAAGTACCGGAAACAAGTGAAAACGACCTTCTGGAATTGACTGTACGAAAGCCTCAATCTCGTCGACTTACACACTGCTCAAGAAAGGGATGCGCCCAGAAGATTTTCGAGGGGTGAAATTGATTGTATTCAGAGTGTAGCGAAGCTATTTCAAATTTATTCCGAGTCGTTCCGAAATTTTTGTACAGAAGTAGCCCTCATTGGCTGAAGTCCTGACCTGCCAAATCTTAGAAAAGTTGATATGGCTTCCTTTTAGTACCATACAAACTTGCATTTTTTGTTCTCACTTTGAGTTTTTAGCACGAATATGACGTGGGGGCGTTGATGATTGTGTAGCTGGTGAACCCAACACTTAATAGTTTGGATGGATTACCCTGGTAAGGGATTTGTTAATTGAGAAAAAAAATCTAAGCAGTAAACTTAGATTTACATATTCTGTGATGGTGGTGGTGGTGACAATGATGGTGACGTCGACAAAACACGCAAAACAACTGAAAAGAGGAGCTTAGTGGTAGTCGGTCTGTGAGAGAGAACAAAGAAGTGAGTCGCATAACATTTATGTGAGAGTATTACATTCTACATTCTTCGACTTTGAGACTAGCTGGGGCAGCCCTGAAGATTCGATAAAAGCCCTGCCTAGCTCCCATTTATTATCCCTGAAAAGAGATATACCCTGCCTAGACACCATACACAATATTCACCAGTCACCGCCTTCTTCATCCGATTCTAAATGTGTGTTCTCAGGAAGACAATATAGTTATAAGACATTAAATACTTATATATATTTATATCAATGGAGATGATTAGAGAGATGACTTAGATTGAAGCTAGTCTTCAAAAAAGACTGTCCAATCTAAATGAATTCTACGCCCGAATGTTCTGAAACATTCCAGGAAAAAAACGGACAACAGGCAACATCGCCAAAACGTTGTTAAATAATTTTTCGTGTTTTAAAAATCTTTTTCGGGTATTTCTTCTGAAAGCTGCTTCTTCACTAACGGGGACTACACACGAGCGTTAGCAAAAAATTTCTAAAATGGATAAGAAGAAAGATACAGATGTGGACATGGATGTGGCAAATGCAACCCGTCTAATGTCCAAACAACCATTGAAACCGCTGTTAAAAGAGCAGTACAAGCTCTATCCAATAAAATAAAAAATCAAAGAGATTAAACTCGGGTATGGCAATATCTATTGACATTTATCAAACATTGCTAATTACCAAAATGAAAATCCCCAAAGAGTCCCCTTAAGCCGAAAGCAGAGAAGGTTATGAAACCCGGAGAAAGGTTGAAAAACTGAACATCGATCCTTCGAAAAAGGAAGAGGAAATAGGTCAATGAAAGTTCATTCGATTGTTTAGTGACCAGGTGCTTCAAGAAAAGAAAGATTAAAGTTACGAGATGCGAAAAATTCAAGCGTCCATCGAGAATGATCGAATCTCACTTTCAATTAATTTCACGAGAAGATAGAGGATAATGGTCACTTAATCTAAATTGCGGTGACCATAACCAAGGCTCTCTATATTCCACTGCTCATAGTGCTCAAGGGTAGAGTTTTATGACCGCAGAGAAATTAGAGAAGATAAATAATACGACCAAGTGTGGAATTAGACCTCGAAAATTATTGAATGAATTTAGAGCAGATGAGCCTAGCTATATAGCTCAGCTTATTGGTATCTACTACAAGAAAAAATGGGCAACTCCTACGAAGGCTATGGTCATGGCGTTAGAAGGAAAGGAGAGATAGTTTTATGCCCTAGAGAAAAACTCAGTTTCACAACAAATAACTAGAACATGTATTGCCAATCTTCCAACTGTTCGTGAGTTTTTGATGAGCAACAATGAGGTTGTTCTATTAGATTATACCTACGCGACAAATAGATTTGAAATGGCCATATTGAATATCGTCGGTCTGACTTGTTGAGGGGCAACATTCAATGTTGCTACGTATCTTCTTTCTAGCGAGGCCAAGAACGACTACGAATAGGCGCCAGAATAAGCACTGAAAAAACTTTACAGTTCTCTTAATTTGCCTTGTCCGATTGACGACACATGCAGAATCCCTCGGGATTTTCATTTTTCATGAGGCCTGGGAATTTGATAAGTCGTCCGCTTTTTAACGTTAAAAGTAGAAAAGTAATCCTACGGATTAACGCAGAAAATTATGTCACAGATAGTTCTGAACACAAGATCCGATTGGGTCGATCATGTGGATATGGCGTGATTAATTCCTGATCACGAATTCTGACACCATTTCTTATCGAAATGCTGCGATATTTCGAAATCAGGAGGACAGATGGCAAGTTCTGGCACACACTGTTCGAATAGATTACCAAGCAACTCCCCACGTGACTCAGTGAAGACTTTCGAAAAACTAACATAAATAAGCCTTCACGCTCAAATCCCTGAAGGGCGCCGGAGAAAGGTCTTCTCATCTCAAGCAGATTGAATCCTTCGGACTCCAGCTCGCTATGCTTTAGAAGAATTACCAATTACCCTTATATTATATATTATACTTTGAAATGGCTGGCCTCGCGAAATGCCGATAAAGCAATTCTGTCTTGTTACATGAAGCACCTAAATTCTTCGTCTATAACAAAGACTTCCAACATATTACGAAAATTTTTTCTATTGTAGTTAAAAAAACCCAATTGCCACTATCGACCCCTCTATATGAGGTGTTTTAGACCTATAGTTGTACAGATAGCGTTCCCTTTTGAGGGCTGCGCAGTTTGAGAACCTGAGTAAGATTAGATGTAAAGGCTCCAAAAACCATTGGGAGATACATACTAGTCTATCATCCACTCGGTAAACCGGCATGGTTCCTTTGTAAGTATGTTTTCATTTCCTGAACTTCAAGAAAATCTTGTGCAGCCGGTTATTTCAGACCGATATTTTGAACTTCAGCTAGCGCTTGGACTAGTTTAAGTATAAAATATTGGCCTGGAATATTCGGCAGATCTGAACATAATATTCATCTTTTCCTCTCACGTGCAAACTTCTCCCCTAGCATTAATTTTTAACAAACATTCACAAAAAGAACTTCACAATCATCAACACGAACGTCATAGTTATCTCTGTCTTATTATTTTATTCTCATGATTCCTACCCCTACAATTCTTCATCAGTCGCTGCCTTCTACACTCGTATCTAAACGTTTGAATATATATATATTCTCAGTCGACTGGAGCCCACGGTTACCTCTCTCAGATGACCTTGATAAAGCTGAGAGCTTTTTGAATTTACCTTTTGATAATTACAAGATGACCTGCCTAGAGCTAGCTAGCATCTGGACCCTTTCATTACTTGGACATGAATGAAAGGGAAATCTAGTCTGAATTGGAAAGTGGAGGATTTAAGCGTCGTCCGACTGTGATTCATTGAGTGTTCAAGAGCTCTCAAAACTACTCATTGAAAGCATGCATGACCGGTGTCTGGACGATAAAGAAGAGGATGGTTGGCTAGCAGAAGGTTAAATGTTAGATTTTTAATAGAATTTGATTGGCATTTGTTGTATGATAGTTTCATGAAAATAGCAGAGAGTACAATAAATCAACCGCAAGTGGAAAATACCGTATAGAAATTCCCTGGTCAAACTCTAATTGAGGGTAGATCATTCATGCCATATTAAGTTTAGCGGACCCACAAATAGCCCCTGTTTTTACCCCACTGTCCACCAATCCAATCACCCCATGATACGCTGTAGGTGGAAGGTGAATCCGACTTTTCTATCGTCAAACTTGAGAGTTCCCAACTTGAAGTCAGGCTTCTAAAGTTAACATTCATCAGCGTGTGCATGTTTGGAGCTAGATTCTCTATTTGATGAATGAAATTTTAAATCTAACACTTATACAAATGCCTTCTATTTGGCTGGACATTTTTAAACGAAGGTGGTTGGTAACTCGACTTATATAATCAGCAACCAGATCCCCTCTCTAGTGTTCAGGATCTTTAGATCGAACAATAACACTTAATCGTCAGAACCAATTTCATACCATCTTACGTTTAGCTTCTATTGCCTGCGGACTTTGCAAGAGTATTTTATGACAATATCAGATCCAGATATGTCAACATGTCTTGTACATCTATTGTACATACAACAGATGATGATTGCAAATATTTGCTCATTTTTTCTCTCTTATGCATTAATTAAAATATTTGAAACTCAACCTAGCGGAATGTCTCAATTTGTAACGTTTCTCCGTCATCTCACCGGTTTCAAACTCGCTGGGAAGGGGGGTAAAAAGGATAATTTCTCTGAAAAGGTCCGCTAAAAATTGACCCTTCACAACCTTAAAATAACTAGAACTCAGAACTGTACCCTTAATATCGTAGAAACTCAATGTCTCAATCGGCTTTATCTCCCATACAACTCAAAAGACAGGTAAAAGCTCTGGGGCTCTTACTCAGTGAAAAATTCTCCATCTAGTGAAGTTATTCTCGTGTTAAAGTAAGCCTGACACTTCGTGATTTTCCCGAGCTTCGCTTTTTAAACCTTAATAGAATCCGTCTGATGTTCCTTGTTACTTCTCGAAATAATGAGTAGTGCATTTTCGACTCCTTAGGTATTTTACGAACCCGTATTCGGTTTCTGAGCGAGAGAAGGTCGCTGTTACTGTTACAGAATAAAGTATCGGACAAGAAATTGAAATTTCTAAAAAAAGGGCCTGGTGTAGGTCACGTGCGAACGTGTCTTCAGCCGACATGATGTATTATTTACGTGAACTCAATTGAAGAAAAATAAACCAACTAACATTTACTTGAGCATTACGAATCTTGCTATAGAAAGCATGGTTCAGTAATCTTAGGTAAAGTAATTAAAACCGACAGATGGCCACAAGGAAAAAAAAATAAAAGCCATTGAAGTTTTGTACATTTTCTGCATTCGATATTTCATTCCTCTATTGGATGATACTTACTGATTAGCAATACCCTACCAAGGGAAGACTTACGCTCTTCCCTATCATAAATGCGGAGTAGGCGACCAGCAGCAATCGTGCACATGGACAGACAGGTATTTAAGCTCTCTTTGAAGAGATAAAAGCTCCAATGCTGCAAGCTGGTTTGTTACCAGATCAAACCGGTAAAAAATACTACAAGTACGAAAAATACCAGTAATGTATTTTGGAGAACCGTGTTGAAGATTAGTAGATCCAGCCAATTCTCGACTTGAAGAATTTGCTGGTTCCGTAACATTGAGATTCAACCCGATTTGGACTAGCTTTGAACTCAATGAACCTTACCAGTGTCGCTTGTCGCTCGGGTGATGCATTCGCTCGCTTGTGAAATGCTTTATTTTTTGTTACATCGAAAATCCACAAGCTGCCCCTCTCCCAAAACTCACATGTGATCTTTTGTAAATGGTAATAGTGATGGGATGAAAGTGGAAAAAAAAAAACCGTCGTATTAGGAAGGTTTAGCTTCTGACTACAATCTTCGACGACTATTTGCTGATAACTACACACCCACCTTGTACCATAAACAACTACTACTTTTGACGAGCCTCGGTTGAAAGATCATGAGTATAGGGGAGTAAAAGGAGAATGGGAGGCGAAGGAAAAATATTGTGATAATTGCTGTACGCCTGTGACACGTAGAGAGTGCTTTTTCAAAAGTGGGAAAGTTGAATATCACATCATCATTTATTTACCTAATCTTTGAAATGCATCGAGAATAAAAGAACTGTGAAGATTTACATATTCTAATACCTACCTACTGACCGATAATACTCTATGACATCTCATTGTCAATAAAGTTGAGAGAAAAAATTGAAGAAAAAAAGAGAAACAACAGCTGCAAATAATGACAAGTCAAGCTTCAATACTTCAGACAGTAGCCGTAGCTGGTACTATAACTGACTTTAATAAAAAGATATTAACTGCTGATGCTTTAACTTTTGTGGCCCTTCTCCATAAATCTTTCAATAACACTCGCAAACAGCTACTTCAACGTCGAGTTATAAGGCAGGAGGAGCTGGATAAGGGCTCTTTGCCAGACTTTCTGCCTGAAACAAAACATATACGAGAGAATGATTCTTGGAAGGGTGCAAAGCCTGCTCCCGGCTTAATAGATCGTAGGGTGGAAATAACTGGGCCTACAGATCGGAAGATGGTTGTAAATGCTCTAAACTCAGATGTATGGACATATATGGCCGACTTCGAAGGTAAGCTTTCATGGTTATTTAAAAAATAGGCGATTTCAACAGTTGATTGATTTAAGACTTGCTTAGATTCAAATGCCCCGACCTGGGATAATATGATAAATGGACAAGTCAATTTGTATGATGCTATCCGCAGAGAAATTGATTTCAAGCAAGGATTAAAAGAGTATAAGCTCAGATCGGACCGGATACTTCCAACACTTATTGTAAGGCCTCGTGGTTGGCACTTGGAAGAAAAACATTTAACTATAGAAGGGGAGCCTATATCCGGTTCTCTCTTCGATTTTGGTCTGTATTTCTTCCACAATGCAAAAGAACTGATAAAGCGGGGCACTGGTCCTTATTTTTATCTTCCAAAGATGGAATCTCATCTAGAAGCCCGTCTTTGGAACGATGTTTTCAATCTAGCTCAGGACTATATCGGTATCTCTCGTGGAACTATTCGTGCTACTGTACTAATTGAAACAATTCTTGCTGCTTTTGAAATGGATGAAATCATATATGAGCTCCGTGATCACTCTGCTGGCTTAAACTGTGGTCGTTGGGACTACATTTTTAGCGTAATTAAAAAGTTTCGCCAGAACAGTACCTTCATACTCCCAGATCGATCGAATGTGACAATGACAGTTCCATTTATGGACGCCTATGTGAAACTTCTTATTCAAACTTGTCATCGACGCCAAGTACATGCAATGGGTGGAATGGCAGCTCAGATACCCATAAAAGAAGATAAGCTAGCTAATGAAAAGGCAATGGAAGGTGTTTACGCTGACAAGCTCCGAGAAGTAAAGAGTGGTCATGATGGAACCTGGGTTGCACATCCTGCCCTGGCATCAATTGCATCCGAGGTATTCAATAAACATATGCCCACTCCCAACCAATTGTTTGTGCGTAGAAATGATGTTAAAATTTGTCGAAATGATCTTTTAAATATGAACGTGCCAGGAAAGGTGACTGAAGATGGTATTCGGAAAAACTTGAATATCGGACTCGGTTATATAGAAGGATGGCTGAGAGGTGTTGGATGCGTACCTATTAACCATCTCATGGAAGATGCAGCTACAGCTGAAGTTAGCCGATCCCAGCTTTGGCAATGGGTAAGACACAATGTTAAAACAGCTGAAGGGAAAAAAGTAGACAAATCTTACGCTTCAAAACTGCTAAAAGAGGAGGTGGAAAAACTTGCACGTGGTGGGTCCGTGGGAAATAAGTATCAGCTAGCCGCTCAATATCTTTCTGGACAGATTACAGGGGAACATTATGCCGATTTTCTGACATTGTGAGTATCAAAATATACACCTTCACTTCCTTATTTTTCTTACTAACACGTTTCTCACTTCTAGACTACTCTATGATGAGATTACTAGTTTGAATAGCTCTTACTCGGCATCAAAATTATAGGCAGAAAGAGAAGTGTCGAATTATCAAGGTCTAAGTACTGAATAATTAGTGATATCATTCAGTTGAAAGACGTATAGGATTGTTAGAATTTAAATAATTACAAGACGTTTAATATTATTGAAAGTGAAAGTTTTAAAAGAATCCTATCATACTCAATATGATTTCAAAAGTTCATAATGTTACACCTTGAATATAAAAGTAAATCTAGTCTCCAGATACCTAGTATTCCAGAATAATATCGAAGTAATTTTTAGTTCCAATTGGTACAAGTTTGCTCTTTATTTATTTTTTTCTTCTTCGCAATCCCCTAGTTGCGTTGATTTCCTGAATTCAAATGTCCAGACATAATCTAACTCATTATCCTTTTATATCGTAAATAAGCATAACTCTTAAAAATTCATGATAGTAAGTGCAGCGATAAGTGATGATGCTAGTAAGAACGACAGACGAAATAGGTCAGAATTCCAATTGTGAATTGCAGCACTTTCTTGGCTTGATTTATCGCCAGGATTAGTCTCATTCGCATTGCCATTGATTCTTGCAGGTGAAATTGAGACGCCAGTAGAATTTTTGCAGATATCGAAGTCAAACGCCGAGATACCAAACGTGATATCGGAACAACTGTAGTAACCACCTACTCCATCATCATCGCTATTTGTAATAACCTGAATGGTGGCGTTTGTTCCCTCATGAATATCCAGTTTCTCAGGCATATTGACATTGGTCATACAAAACTTCCCCAGGCCGATTTCCGTAAACGTCTTACGGAGGACAGTTGTGAATTTGGTGGTAGGCTCTGATTCAAATGCGATCAAGACTTGGATATTGGTTCGTGCATGGCCGACTTCGATCCCAATCGCGCCACCTGTAATCGGGTAAAGAGTTCTCTGACTAGAGACTTCGTTCATGCCACCGCAGGGGAACTGACTGAGAGTTTCCTCATTATAGCCTCTTGGAACTGGGTATTCGACGGCGAAATGTGCTAATGTAGATGTTGAAAGAGCTAGTAAAGTGGAAGCGATGTGTGTGAGAGAGGAATAGGCCTTCATGATGTGATGCGGGAATGATTTTGTGTTTCTCCTTCTTTTCTTTTCTTTTCTTTTTTTTCTTTCTTCTCAAAGAATAGAACAATGAGTTCTTTGAAAGGCTGCGGTGATGTAGTTCTAATAGATCCCAGATAAGATGATGCGCTAAATAGAATGGGAAGTGAAGCAAATGGGTTGAATAGTCAAGGGGAAACAAAGTAATCAAACTAAATTAAGAAACCCTGTATGGGCTATACAGGATAATATGATGCGTAATATAGAGATACCAGATTATTTTATAGCCGTTTAGTTTTTTTGGGGTGGTGGAAGATAAAGTATTGAAGTCCTAATAAGATGTTATGGAATGACATATAAGTGGACCGGGGGGGGGTGGAGGACAGATGGGAAAGTGGAAGATTCTATAATAAGAAGAAAAGAGAACAAAAAAGGTATACGTTAAATGAGATTCAAGGGAAAAAAAATATGGTGATAAGAAAAAACATGAGTGAGAAAGGTGAGCGAAGATAAAAAAGAGTTTTGTGCGTGTCCTTTATTTCATCCTAGAAACTGAACAATCCTGAATAGAGATGATGTAGATAGTGCTCGAGAGAAGAAAGTAACATTTTCCCGAGTAGAAAGTTCAAAGAGTATAAGCAACGCCAATCAATTGTAAGAGAAGGGCGAAGAGCCTGTCTGGCCTTTTGAGGGAGGAATAGCGGGGGGGTGAAGATGTAAAATGTAGGTAGGGGTCAAAAACAAAATTAAAATCCGGGGTATGAGTTTGATGGTGTTTTGGGAGACAGTTACAAGGGCCAATTAAATAAAAAGAAAAATAAGAGTATTACTCGGAGGGGGATACCCATGTCAATTTAAACGAGACAAACTTCTGACCACCAACGGCGTGAATCACAGAGTTCGCAGGCCAAACTATCAATACTTACTTCATTTACAGTTGGAATGTTTCCATCCTAGGCCAAAGGATGGGTAGTTCTATATCTGCGTTATTAGAGTAGAACCTTTATAAAACTGGATAAAGTTAAAAGCTGCAGTTGAGAATAATTAGCTGGCTCACACTCTTGTAGGTATCAAGTATTTACTCTTCCCTGGGCCTATCAAGAAATTTTATAAACAGAAGAGCTCAACGTCGTTGATACGGTAATTAAGCCAAGAAATGTAATCTCTAGATGTAAGTATAAGAGAGGTTACTGACACACTTGTAGCTCGAGAAGTTGCTGCAACAGAGCGAGTATAGATATCATATGGTGACCGTGATTGTGGCATGCTATCAGTTGTAGAGCTTATTGAGTAAGTAAGTTTAGAAGAATTGCCAAAAGTAGATACAGAAGAAAAATTCAGTTTTAAACTAAAATCCAATTGTTGTCTCTTTCTATCCTTCAATCGTACTTGGCATACGCCATTCGCGAATATTTATAAATATTCGCGAGCGTCGTGTACAGATAACTTGGATAAGGAGCGTGACTTGGGAGAAATTGGAAAAAAAGAAAAAAAAAAAAAAAAGATCTGATATCCATCCGTTTCTTTCAAATAAAGAGTTTGTCGGAATTTTTAGTAGCTATGTATATATCTGGTCCGGGGAGACTTTACACTTGGTTGGTCCTCATTAAAAATCAATGCTCGTAAGATACTTTTTCGGAACACGAAAGAAGAAAAAACCACCGTCTATACACCCCAAAATAAAATAAAAAAAAAAACCCCCGGTCGGTACCTGCATGTATGCCAAAATTTTAGCGTTGAAATAACCCCAACTAGCGTCAGTTACTCGTTATTATCAAAAGACCCACTTATACCCCCCCCCGTCTCTAAGCCTAAAATCAACATGGTTAAGTTTGAGGGTTTATGAAGGCGTTGAAGACTCTGATAGTGTACTATCATTATCCTTAATTCTACAAATCCATGTTCGATTCCAGTTAAGTGTAGGGATTAGAGTGGGTCTTGACTAGATTTTCGATAGAGATGATAGGCTATGATAGGGAGATCACACACTGAATTGCTTCAACGTCTTTTTTGAGAAATTCGTTCCTTCTG
>PEDP01000824.1:0-17140 GCA_002918395.1 Erysiphe pulchra | reverse complement strand
TAGTCAAATAAATATGAATACAAGTCCATTCCTCGTAAATGCATTGATCAATGATACTTTTATGATTCAAGCTTTTGTTGACAATGGATGCTTGTGTTCAGGCATTATAAATAATGATCTTGCTACTAAACTACAACTGCCGCGCGTTCCTATATTACCAAAGGTTCTTCAGACTGCAGAAAATTCGACAGAAAACAAACTCGTAGTAAAAGATATTACTTTCCTTGCACTTGATTTAGACAGACATCTGACGCCTAAGTTATGGCTTTACGTAGTTCCCCATAGTACACACGACTTGATATTAGGCAAAAAATGGCTCGAAGATCAAGATGGTGTTATTCACTCAAAAGATCAGCGATTGGAGCTTCGTAAAAGTGGAATTTCTCTTTACAGCGCTAAAGTATGGCGACAGAAATTTAGACGTACAGCAAACCCAAAAATAACAAGAGAACCAGATATGGCACGCTTAATAAAGGAAGTTCCTGTATGTAAGGCGTCTATAGAAGATATCAATAAGGCCTTACGCTCCAAGCCATCTGTAACTTTAAAGAATGCTCAAGATAGCCTTCCCTCACAAGTTAAGAATTTTGCTCACCTCTTTGCGGATGATGCTGGTGCTCAGGACTTACCACCTCATCGGGGACACTTGGATCACGCTATTAATTTTAAACAAGAGAAGGGAAAAGATATGATACCTCCATGGGAATCGCTATACAGCATGTCCCGAGAAGAACTGCTCGTCCTTCGAAAAACACTCACGGATCTCCTAAAAAAAGGATGGATTAGACCTAGCAATTCTCCCACAGCTTTGTTTCATACAATTCCCAAACAAGACGTTGTCAAAATGGATCAACAAAAAGTTCAATGCATCTTGGACTGGAAGCCTCATTCTTGTTTAAGGGATGTCCAAGGCTTTCTAAGATTCTCGAATTTTTATCGTAGATTTGTTAAAAATTTTTCCAAAATTGTCAGACCTCTTACCTCTCTCACTCGGAAAAATGTCAAATTTATCTGGTCTGATGCCTGTAAAAGGGCCTTTGAGACTCTCAAGAGTTCATTCATCTCAGCACCAATTTTACAAAATTTTGATGCTTCAAAGGAGATTTTAGTAAAAGCTGACTCTTCTGACTTCGTTTCCACAGGTGTTCTATCTCAAAAAGACAATCAAGGTGAACTACACCCCGCTACATTTATGTCAAGAAAATTTGAGGATGCCGAATGTAATTACGAAATCTATGATAAAAAACTTTTAGCTATTGTGCGGTGTTTTGGAGGATGGAAATCTGAGCTCCAGGGCTATTACTACCCAATAACAATCTTAACAGACCATCGGAACCTTGAATATTTTATGACAATAAAGGAGCTCTCCCGCCGTCAAGTTCGGTGGAGTGAGTTCCTATCGCAATTTGACTTCGTTATTAAATCTCGGCCCGGAAAAGACAACACCAAGCCTTATGCCCTTACACGACGTTCTCAAGACCTCCCAATGGACGACTCCGATCCTCGATTAACTTTCCAGAACTAAATCCTTCTACCGACTAACAAGCTTATGAATCTGTTATACAAGATTTAAAAAATACAAGTAACAAGTAAGCAATTCAAAATGAAAATGGCTCTCATCTTTCTCCAGCTATTCTCATAGACCCTAATCAGGAGCCTCTGGACCAAAAAATAAGCCGATTACTTGACCAAGGGTATAGCGGAAATACGGATAAATGGCTCACTAAAATAGTTGCGGAAATGAAAAAGCCACACGGAACACCGCATTCAAAAGAGGTATCTCTTTCAGAGTGCGAGTTACGAGATGGGCGCCTTTACTTTCGCGATAAACTTTACGTCCCAGATATCGAGCTGAGACTTCTGCTTATACAAATGGCTCATGATAGCTGTGAGAAGGGTCATCCAGGAAAGACTGGTTTGTATCAGGCAGTCTCAGATTACTACTGGTAGCCCCGGCTTTCTCAGCATACAGACCAGTTCGTTAAAAATTGTCATAATTGTATTAGAAATAAAGTCTCTCGACTCAGATATCAGGGTACTTAGAAGCCCCTTCCTCTCCCAATCCAACGCTGGCGCGATATTTCGGTTGATTTTTTTGGCCCTTTAGCAGAATTTGATAATTTTAATTGCATTATGGTCGTCATAGATCGTTTAACTAAAGAAAACCATTACTCTTCATGTCACACAAAGATGACGGCTAAAGAACGGGCAAAAATATTCATCCGCGGTATCTGACGGCTTCATGGACTTTGTGACTCTATAATTTCCGATAGAGGACCTCTCTTCGTTGCAGAATTTTGGAAAGCTGTCTGTCACTGCTTACAGATTAAAATTTCGCTCTCCACAGCTTACCATCCTGAGACGGATGGTCAGACAGAGAATGCAAACGCTTTCATGGAACAATACCTCCGCCAGTACATTAATTACTCACAAGAAGATGTCTATGAATGGCTTCCAATTGCTGGATTCTCCGCAAATAACTCAGTCAACGCTTCCACAAAATTCACGCCCTTTTTTGCGAATAAAGGATTTCACCTACGCATGAGTTTTGGACCCCCAAGATCAGTTGAAAGAATCTCGTCAAAGAATCTCCGCCAACAGATCACTGCTGGAAATGACTTCGTCTCCAAAATGGCCGAAGTCCTTGATTTATTACGAACTAACTTAAATAACGCTAAAGATAAACAGGAATATGCTGCACACAGGAACAGGTCGCCGGCACCAGCATATCGTGTCGGAGATGAGGTATTTCTTGACTCACGTAACATATACACATCTCGACCAATTAAGAAATTGGATTGCAAATTTATCGGGCCATTCAAAGTTACAAAACAAATAAACTCTCACGCATATCAATTAAACCTACCTTTTGAATACCAAAACCTCCACAACGTCTTTCATACTAGCTTAATAAGGCCCGCACCTTCAGACCCTCTACCTGGCCAGATTAACCCATAACTACCCCCTACTGCACTTGACGAGTCAGGCGAAAAACTATATACCATTGAAGCTATACTGGACTCAAAACGAAGCAAAAACAAAAAGAATTTCCGGTATTTAAAATTATGGAGAGGTTACGACGCTGAAGACAAAACTTGGGAGCCCCTTAAGAACGTGGTTAATGCTGATTCTGCGATTAATGAATTCGAAAGACGTTTTTGTTAAGAATCGAAGTGCCCCTAGGATCGAGCCAGGATGATAGTTAACAAGTGGATTCATTGAAATTTCTAGAAGATGGAAAAAGGAAGATTATTAACAATATAGAGACGGAAGCCTTGAGAAATAGATATTCTCCAAGAGAATCCAGGCCATTGTGATGGGGTCAGAATCATTATCTTATTACAAACGTTACCAAAACTCTTATATCTACACTCGCTTACATGAAACAGTCTAACTATTTTAAGGAACTATTTACATGGATTGCTGACTAAGAAAGGAATCTTAACAGTTTTCCCGACAATTTCAAACCCAGTAAACGTGAAATTGATACAGCTGAAAGACAAGTGACGGTTTGCGCAAGATTGGTTTTGCCAAAGGGATGAAGAAATAAGGAGTAGAAGGGGACCTTATGTCAAGAAACGGAAGATTCGTATAAGTCACATGATCTCGCTTAATCAAAATAGCGACCCACTGTAAATATATATTTTGTAGATACTTCGTAGACAATCTCATTCAACAAGATTTGACCTCGTCAATTCCAGCTAGTAATGCTTCTCGTGACAGATACTAAGATATCTAAGAAGAAGCAAAAATCAAGTAAATCTAACTATTAGATACATGATAAAGAAACTTTGACAATAATTGACTGTATTAAAGAATGAAAAGGTATGCTTATGGGTTTGAGTAAACGTGTTGTCGTACTTTCTGATCACCAGAACCTCAAGTACTTTTTGACAACACGTCAACAGACTTACTAAACGAGAAAAAAAAAGGTACACCTGAATGCAGCTCGCCTACTTCATTAATCTACCAAACACAATATCTTGAAGAATAAGAGATGTATCACTAAATCTTTTGAATGCTGCCACAAGTAGTACTCTTCAAGAACGACATGACAGGATCGTGAGCTTAGTTCAAAAAAACTGGGAAAGCTCTTTGCGATATGTTGATGACTTCGTGAGGGGACTCTTACATATCACTCTCGGAGAACACTTGCGGACAGCTTTAAAAGTTTTAGTAGTACATCTTTCAATCCCAAAAGTATTGTATTCGATGGTTAACATAGCGAGCTACGCCTTCAGAATAGATCTTCCGAGTTTTGCATTTCCAAAGCATTATGGTATTTGCCGGAAATGGGGCTAGAATTGGAGTGGTGGCCGACTTCCGACTTCGTTTGTTAATTATGTTGGTCCATAGAGTATAAAAATTTACTGTTTGTCACAAATAAAATACTTTTATAAATTTCTTGTCATACCATACTCATCCAGTCTGGTGTTACTACGAATTTCCCCATAATTTGGCCCATGCCGAAAGCTCTTCCCTCAGGCGCTCCACCTCCAGCAGGGCCTCTTTCGACGTTGTCCACGATGACACCCGTAGTCAAGAATTTAGCATCAACACCTCTGCTGACTAGTAGCCTTGTGCCCCCCCAGCATAATTCAACTTTTCCACTCTCACGAACGATAAGCTTTCCAATAAAGCCTTCTTCATGAATAATTTCTGTTCTCGTTGCAATATTTTCTTTTTGATCAGTTGATTCACCCTCAACTTCAAGTTTTACAGCAGATGGTAACTGAGCAGTGGAATCAACTTCCCTAGCTTTGCCTTTACCTGCTATACTATCAGCTACAGTCTCAAGTTCTTGAGCAGGTTCGTTAAATTCATTCTTGACCACAATATTGCAGTCGAGCTTTTCTTCTGTTTGTGGATTGAGAAGAGGTGGTAAAACTGGTGGAAACTGAAACAAGTATAGCCGACCATCTTTTTTATCTTGCTCCTCCTCAAGATCCTCTGTTTTTTCCATGTTTTTATCACCATCAAAATCTTGAATTTTTGCTGAAGTACATTTCTGCAAGGACCCAAGCTCATTGGCGAGAATTTCAAGATCTACAAGGTGACGCTCATATTCGGCACGATCTTCTTCTGTTTGAATTACAAAATTAGCATTTTTGTTGATAGACTGCTTCTTTTTTTGTGTTGGGTCTCGTTCTGGCCCTGGTCTTAAGGTCCTGATATTGTCAGGTTGTGCAAGAGGCATAGATACATTTAATACGTCATGACTATATTAGTTAGATTTAGAGTTCATGATTCTAGTGTTAGATTTAGATTTAGATAACTTACAGAGAAGGTGGAGAAAAATCTTTTGTTGTCTCATCAAGAGTTGGTTCTCGTTTTATCTGGGGCTCTAACCCTCCTGTAGCAATGCCAACAGATGGACGTGTTCCATCAGTCACGAACAAGCCTTCCTCAGAGTCTTCTTGAATATCTGCCTTAGACAGTGCTGGCATATCTGATTTTGTTTTTACTATAGTAGTCCGTTCTTTGTGTTCTTCACGATATAGACGCACAGGTCTAAGGCCACCCTTGACTTGACTTTTCCCCTTATCTAAATTTCTTAAGTTATCTGCATCATTTGATTCAGCCTCTTCCTCGTCATCGGAAATCAGATTGATTTGCTCAATATCCACACGAATAACATCTTCGTCTTCACCCGGATATTGAGGTGTGAAATTATTCTTAGTATTCATTTCACTAATTCCTAGACCACCTGATGCAGAATAATTGGAAACTTCCCTTTTAACCGATATACTTGCTGTGGGCCTACCGCCACCAGAGCTAGCTGCCCCATTGCTTCTTAATGACATCATACCAGATTCCTTTTCTAACCATATGTTAGCCTGGCAAAAATCAATCTCTAAGATTTGGAGTATGGTAACTTAGGCCCTCAGGAGTAATCCCAAAAATAGAGTTCGCAGAGCTTGTCGTTCCTCTTCCTCGTCCCATCATATCACCTCTGCCTCGTTGCTTACCCCTTCCCCTAGCCAATCGTGCTTGCTGCCTTGCGTGCTCTGCCAAAGCAGCAGCTCTTCTAACCTCTTCCTTCTTTGCAATATCAGCCAACTCCATTGCACTTCTCCTGACATTTTTTGGTTTAAAGCGACTGGATACAGGCATCGCCGTGCTAACACGCGATCCACCTCTAGCCCCTCGAGTTCCAGCATTAAGACTAGCACTATTTCTTTCGTTAGAGGCTCTTGGGATGTCTCATTACTTTGAAGTTCTTTAGTTGAACAACCTTACCTAGATTCATTTAAGTTAGAAACGGCATCTATGGAGTCTACTGCTCTAGGGTCAGATGTGGCTTGAAATCCTTGATCCTTTCCACGGACTGGTCTTCTAACATTCTTTGGAGGCATGGTGAAGAAAAAAACTCAGGTATAAAGATTGCAGATTGCGCGAGGGCTAGTAAGAGTTGTATATTTCTCTATCGTTCTATAAAATCTTATATGTGTAAACTTCTAACATTACAAAATAACCGAGATTTATTCTAGACTAGCATTTTATGTTAGAATGGGTTTTCTGGTAAAATTCATCGGTTTGAGCTCAGGAATGAAGATCGCAACGCCATCGAATAGATAGTATAATTAATTTTTTGTGGGAGCCATATCGGTTGCTATAGTAACCCTAACTATATGGGATCCTGCTTTGTCAGGACTCAAACAACATTGTCCATCACTTTAATTTAACTCTTTACATACTCAAATTTGAAAATTTCTTTAGAAAACCTCTAAATTTACGCTGCTTAAATGTTTTATTACATTATCTAGGAGTTAAATGTCAGAAGGAGACGCCAGATTGAATTAAACCTATCTTCGGTCTAAGGCGGTAAATTAATTTCATCGAGGAATTGCTTTTCTCAATAACTCATAACTTATCCTTAAAGTGGCTTGGCTTAAAGACAACAGTAGCAACTAGCTCATATACTATATCTATCTAAGACTCTCATGCTTCCATTTTTAAGGGGTTCAATTGACCGATTTGATCATTTTTTCAAGCTAATCTAAGTCCACCATCCGAACCCACAAAGAATTGTGTCACTTTGCTCCAAGAGAAATCTATACCAAGAGACTTATATCAATCATATAACTTTTGAGTTGAGGCTTAAGTTGAGAGAAATTTATCAATATGAACTTCGAGAGCTACACTGATTGATTCAAAACGAACTAGAGGAATGTCATTAAAGATAATTGAGATTAAGCTTCAACTGCTAGCGCTCCAACCAGCAAATGAATGGAAAATAGATGAAGTCTGTGATATGAAGAGACAGAGAGATGATAGCTCAGTCCTTAGAAATGCCCAAATATTTCCAATCTAGAAAAAACAGCCTAGCTCTAGAGCTTGGACTTGATTAATAGAGTGTACTTCAGCCATTGTCATTTCCAAGGGTCAGTCAACGCAAAAATAGTGGTTTCCTTTCCGTTTGAGTCCCTGTAGGCTTTTGAAATTTATTTCAATTCTGTTGAAGACGCGTAGATTAACAAAACTTATCGCCTAAAATTACTTCAAAAGATCTTTATTCCAAGAACCCAATTAATTAATCCCGCTAAGAAACGATAATTGCAAATTGATTCAAAAAGCCAATTTTATGTAGGATTCTTTTTTAAATGATATAATTTTTCTACATTTAACCCTTTATTTTTTTTTCAATAGTAGCTACAAATTGGATGCCAGCAAGCTTAAATTTGTAGCTTGCTGCCTGTCTAAGAAAAGAAAAAAAAAATTAGTTATCTCATAGCTACCGAACCCAAGATTCGCAATAGTTGAGGATATCTTCAAATATAAACAGTGAGAATTCATCATAAAACAAGGAGCCAGCCAATCCAGTCTAAAGCGTCATCACCGATCGTAACGGGTACTTTGTTAACTCTCGAGGCTTAGGCAAACAACTTCTGTCTTGAAACAAAAGGGGTGATGCATGTTTCTGCAGGCTTTAATGATAAATGTCAAGTTTGTAGGGGAAAGCACGAACAGGTGGAAACGACATCTACGTCTCGCCTTTTTGTTTACCCGGTCCTTATCAGCCTTGTCGTACTTTTTTAAAATAAAGGAAAATAGGAAGGGAATAGCATATATCAAACTCTTTCTGTTATTGTGCGAAGAATTATTTTAAATTTTAATGTAAGAGCATAAAATCGTTACTTAATTAATTCTGAAAACTAAAAAAAAAAACTTCTGAATCTAGTCATTCCTAATTCATCATCAATACCAATATAGCAAGTACGGCAGCTTGGAGAATAAAAGAGTAAATATGAGTTTTTATTGATTACCATTGAACGCCCATCGCACCTAAAAAATTAAACCAAGTCGGTAGACATAGTAAATATATATATATACATATATATAACTTTTTTCTCATCTCATGACAAAAGTTTTTCAAGGTACTTTGATGATTTCACTGTCTCTTCAGGTCTTCAATATTCAAAACCCGGTGAAGTTCTTCGCATTAAATAAGAAATTGATTTTCTTTCGTGAGAATCTTGAGTAACGATAATGTGTATCAACTTTCACCACCACCACCAACAATTCTCGGTAGATCTAGCCAAGCTTTTTGACCAGGGATGCGCACACGACCAAAGCCCTCATCTAAATCAAGAATAATTTTTAATGCATTTCGACTACGTAGATAGCTTAGTGAGTTTTTATCAGACAAGATACTTGCCTCTTGTCTCATATTTAATTTTTCTTTTTTACTACCCGGTAAAGGGAGTAGGTTCTGCAACACTTCATAGGCAGCAAGAGTAAAGCCGAACTGAGGAGAAGACCGTAGAACTCGAGCAGGACCACCCTTAAAAAAAGCTCGGAGGCCTTCTTGTTGGTAAATAGTTTTTGCACAATGACGAAGAGAAGTATAGCTGGTCTCGCCTTTGCGGGCCTCAACTTGAAGGCGAGTTTTTATCACATCACAAGGGGTTGTGAGATATGATGCAGGCATTCCAGCCATTGCGCCGGCCATTAATAATTGATGGATCTTTAATGACTTTGTCTGTGATTCTCCAAAATAATCGCGTTTGAGATGGTTGTAACCAGTGAAATAGATGGCAGAAAAAGGGACATCACGAAGGAGACAAGCAGAAACACCTTTGTAAAGGCCAACTAATCCAAGATTTCGTATGATCCATATTGCTGAGCGAGGTGGTGCACTATTTATAGTCTTGGCTACCTCACCTTGTACCTGAAGTCGAATTTTGACAATCTCAAGAGGGTTTGTAAAGATCTAAAAATAGGTAAATATAGCATTTAAAGTGTTTTTTCTAGAGAGACATACAACTTGACAACTTCCTGCCATTCCACCAGATAATAACTCTTGATAAATTTGAATACTTCCATCTTTACCCGAGAAAAATGATCTTGCAAGATCATTTACTGTTAACTTAATAGCTTTCTCCGGCGCAACTCCCACTAGTTGTGGGAGGATACCTGAGTATAAACCCTTGACGCCCTCATTTTTGATAACTTTCTTGGCACAGTCTAAAGAGTTTTTATATAGCATTTGACCGACACGCGACGAGCGCTGATTTTGCATTCGGGTTTTAACTAAATCGATAGGATATACCACAAATGCACCAAAAGCCCCTGCCATAGAGCCGAGTCCAAAGTGATGAATTGATTCCAAAAGTCGGCGAAGAATTTTTTTTTGAGGACTTTCCGGTTCTTCTTTCTTACTTTCTAAAGGTTCACCGAGTATATTGTGTAGACTTCGCCAACAAGGATCGAGTACCTTTGCAAAATCACTGAGAGAAAGTCTTCCAGAAGGCTCATCAAGACTAGCAAAGTGAAATAAAATATCTGTTTCCATGGGGGTAAAGTGAGAAAATCGAGCGATTCTGGCAGCATGATTAAGAAAATCCGTTCGCGTTATCCTTTTATCTTCACTATGATCAATTGCTTTTCGTATTATCATTTCTACAAGATCTATTTCTCGAATGATGTTTTGAAAGGCTCGAACATTGGCATAGGAAATTTTGCTTCCCGTTGAAATGTTACATAGTGTGTGAAGATTCTCTAGCAAATGATCAGAGAGTTTATGTTTGGATGTTTGCAGAATGATGCGCTGAAAGTCATCTGGCTCAATGTATCCATCGCCATCCTTATCAAAGTGGTTAAAGGCCTGTCTGACTCTTTCTCCTTGTAAGCCTCTTAGCATCTGACAAAATTGAGGGTATGTGAGTTCATGGCGTTGTTTCTTTCCACCTGTATAAAGACTCGTCCATTCACAATTCCAGTCGAAAGGAATACTGTCCGACCCCTTATTTAACTCGTATAGTTTTTTCAAGTCATCATATTTCACTTTTCCTTCTTGATTAACATCAAAAAGTCTGAAAGCTATTTCATATTCTGCATCTGGCTTCGATAAGAGGTTATCAAAGGTTACCCAATCAGAAAGATTTAATTTGCCAGTGTGGTTCCTATCTGCGACGTGGAACAAAATAGCATACTGCTCACGTTGAATTTTTAGCTATTGAGAAATTTCTTCATTAGTTAACGGACTTGCCTGTTTGCTTGCATCACTCACTTACATAATCTTCACTCTCTGGGGCGATAGCATCTATAAATTCTCTTTCTCCCATATAGTTTTCACCTGTGTCTGGATCTACTACGGCGTATTTCTCAAATGCAGATTTTGATTGTAGGCTGATTTTTGAATTATGCGAAGTCTCGGACCCATACAGGGTTTCTTTTACAACAGGAGAACTTGCGATTTCAGACATTGTGAACTACAAATCAAAAATGAATATTTCAATTTCTTGTGGTTACTTTGATTTACGACAGATGTTTCTGTCGACGTCCTATCCAATTAAAAGATTGCGTAACCACGTCGGCGGCTAATGTCGGATGTTTTAGGAACTCTTTTAAGGATAAAGTTTTAATTAAAATAACGTTTTTACAACTGCGCGAGACACTACAAATTGCCAAGCCAAAGTAAGTTCTAATCCTTACATCTCCATCAGCATTTGCTCAAGATTAATGTTAATTGCTGTTCTAGAGTCGCGGCTTAATTCTCAATCTTGTGAACTAAGTTTCAAGAAACAAACTGCATTATTAAAGAAAGTGTGAAGCGACAAATTTATTCGATGCTACTCGTTGATAAATTAATTGTACATTTAACTACAGTATTTTTGCTGTTCAACCGCGACTTCATCAGTGGTATCTATGTTCAATGTTTGAGACGTACTCATGAAATACTCTTGGGATAACTCTAAGTAAGTATTTTTCGAGGGAGTTGGAGGGATTAGAAGTTGGTGATGATCCCCAATATGTTTGTGTGGTGCTTGCTCATCAGCGAAACTCACAATATTGTAACCTCCATACCCAAAACCAAAATTCCATAGACAACTTAAAGCCTACTTCAATAGAGTCAGAAAAAATATGCGATTCCAATGAATCTAAAATTGAAAAACAAGTGGTGATATAGTAATTACAATTTAGGCCTGGGAATTGTAACGCCTTCCAGAATGATGTTGTCACTCAAGAACCGATGATCACTGATCACTTTACCGGGTATCAACTTCTAACCCCTACATTACCATAATTGTCGATCTAAATTCGATTCATTAATTTGGCGCCGAATTAATGCGCTGCTTATTTTCTAAAATCAACGGGATATTACGAAACACGTCTTTAACTACTATTTGCTAGCACAATGGAAAGCCTTTTTTTTTTTAATTAATGTCCATACGGAGTCTAAGAACATCAAAGACAAGAGATCATGAAGACGTAATTTAGATAAATTGGACACTCACACGAGAAGTGAAGTTACCTCCTGTACTTTCTCTTCCGTGAATATCCACCAAAAGGAAAATCCTTGAAAATCCTTTGATTGTTCGTTCACGTTTACCTCCATCAACGTATACATTTCACTCCCTAAGGTCGGGTCTTCTGGATTCGGAGCAGTGATCTTCTGTCTCGTGTGGGATAGGTGTCAAGCAGACTTTGCTTAGTAGAACAGCCCGGATAGCATACCGCTCCACTATTCGACCCGATAGAAAGCCACTATACGGTATACACAGGACTTTGACTTTCTAACCATAAATCTTCACTCTAGAAAAAGTATATTTGCTAGATACCGAAAACTTTTCGGACATTTTAAATTTCCACAATGCTTGAAGTGAAAATGATGGAAAATTACTGATGCCGTTGGGCTGTCCTGTGAACAAATAAATACAACTCACTATACATTTTAAAGCAAAATGAATGCTATATTGTATAATTCTCTTTTGGTTATGTACGGACGGATCAATATTATAATCTCGCACTAGAAAGATCCATGTAGTCAAAAAAGTTCGAAGTTCAGAGATAAAAATGGCTAAGTCCTCAAGAGTTCGCTCAAGTCAACCGAGGATAATTCTTATAATCTTCTTTCATGGGATAAATTCTCTCGTGGAAACCATCTGTTCCGCTTATCTTGATCTCAGTGAGAACAGATCTTCTACCACTGCCTGTCGTAGGGGTCGAGGCTCAAAACTACGCACATTTTTGGCTTAGTAAGCAAGCTATGTTCGACTGATCGGCCGTTTTGCGCCGCTGCATAAACTTCATTATGAATATCAGATCGACTGTTCTTATTTGTCGAGTCGTCAAGGCAGTCAGTTGGTTGTGTAATTGTGTGAGATGGAAAATTTTACAATCATATCTAAATAACATATAAAGCACCAGGTCAGTCACCTATTGCTTCACTGCTCAAAAGTTCCAAGGAAGTCAAAGTGTCGATTTTTGTTTATTATTCTGAAAGGCAAACCGAACAAACATGCGACACTCATTTTAAAAAGTCCCTCGCTCACTGGATGAAGGTGATTCAGTGATGAATGGTGTTGGAATTAAAAGATGTATTAATGTTCATTTGATAATTCTTTTCCAACACAAAAGAGCCAGCCCTCTTTGGCGATTTTGCCTGTAACTATATACTCAAGAATTTAACAAAACAATAATTTTTTGTCAGCAATTAGTGAAAGTGATTAAGAATAAATCAAGCACGGTTCTTATTTTTATTTGTGTATAGAATTTGCTGAAACTTCATGTACCAATCTTTGTTACCAATGTCACCAACGCCGTGTCGTCTCGTCTCGTCTCGTCCCGTTCCGTTCGAACGAACCTCCTATTACGCATCTTGTCGCTATGTTTATTGGATATAACTGAGTCAGTCATCCCATCAATTATTTTTTCTTCCCGGGTGGCTGGCTGCTGCTGCTGCTGCTCCACAGATCCCTCTCTTCGTGGGTGAAATGCGATATTTTTTTACTCCCCGCAACGACAACGAACTAATCAAATAAATTGGGCCGCTCTTGGCCCGCACTCTGACTCCACCTATAATAACATCTCTATAATTCATCTTTGCGATTAAGACTACCTTGTATTGAGGAGTTTCCCGGTTTCGTTTTCGCCACGTCTTTTATTGCACCTATCACTGGCAAAAACGAGAAATGAGATATTAACACTTAAATCGTAAGACCCTTCTCACGTCTCTGATTTTTTATTTTGAAAAAAAATTAAAACATCAATCCTGGCCTTGAAAATTTTTTCTTGATCTTTTCAAAAAGGGTTAACAAGCATAGACAAAGAGCTAATAAACTCGATCCTAGCGCTCTTTTAAATGGGTTCAAGAAGATGACTGCATGGTCCATCTCAAGTCAGATTATGTAGGCTGAATAAAGTAATAAAGTTGCCAACTCAGTTCTCTTGCTTACTTGGCTCCCTCCTCCACGCTTAATGTCAAGGATTTTCTTCCTACCCGGTGAAGCACAAAAGTCCCCCAGTCTTAACTGCATTGGGGATTGCGCCGCCTGAATATACTTGTATGTCATGATTAAAAAGGTTTTATCTTTGTGTGGAATTCGAGGGTTCTATGCTTGCGAAACTCAGCGTCTGCTGAGCGTCTGCTGAGATTGGTAATAGGCGATTAGTTACACTTTTCCTCATGAAATGCCTCTAGTTTAGAGTTTGAATGTGCATAAGTTTCTGTAGTCTTATATCTATCTATTCTATCCCCCAAGTGAACTTTAATTGGGCAAGATTGCCCTAAGGCTTGTCTTAACAATTTTAAATCGGATGGGCAAGAAATCGGTACATAAGAAAGAATTAGTTGAAACTTTGGAAGTCAAGTAAGAGTAGTAAGGCATCATCAACAAAAACAATACGTAGATGGCATGTAAATAAGGGTTACTGTTTGTTTACTTTGGTTAGTGCTAGCACTTAAGTTTGGGTTACTTGTTCGTAGATAAATCAATCATTCTTCTCCCTCTCTATCTCTATAAGTTTATATACAGATTAAACTCAAACTAACTATACAGGGTATCCGATTAGCATATTACATAATAATATCACGTGTAGGTCATGTCAATTTAGTGACGTAATAAAGTTGTACAATAATAATAACCAATAATACCGACAGTTACAGTGAAGCTTGAATCTCTCAAAGAAGCATAGGGAGAGAGAGTTATTGTATTTTGAGATATGCCAAGACTATATCAAACTTGCTTAATTATTTTAGGGAAATGTTATTTGCCCACCTGAAAATTAAATGCCCCCCCCCCAAACTTTGCACAATTCTGGGACACCTGAATCTGTAATTGGTCTTTAAAATTTTCGGGCCAATCAATACTCTACAATCCTTATCTACTTGGGGAATTATAAACGTAGGGTACTGACGTCATTTAATACTTACCCGGACCTGCTCCCCACTTACGTCGCCCCATCAACATCGTAGTTAAACAATCAACACAACAATAATAAGTCGCTTCTCTAGCAGGATACCTTATGGGGGTCTCAATTGAAATAATCACTAAGATGAAATGAGATTAATAAGATTAGTAAAAGTGTCATCAATTTATCGTTGGCATGGAATAAACTTGATGTGTAAAGAAATACATTCAAATCACATCCATCACTTCTGTAAATAAAATAAAGCTACAAACATAAAAAGACAGATTAATGATTTTATTGCCCATTATTTATATTATTCTACCCTTCTAATTCTCTCTGATACCAATCAGATTTTCAATAAGTTTAAATGGAATATTAGTGAAAATAGAATATATAACTGCAGCAAATGACAAGTCTAATGGCATATTTGAGGATCACGAGCTTGAAGAGATTGTTACTCAGATAGATAGCAATGAGTTTCCTTGTGAAGGAAAATTTGATCAAACCGTATCAAATCTCCAAGAATCTAATAAATGAGAGAACGAGAGTGATGATAAATACAATGATCTTAAATGGTTTGTCCAGTACCTGGATAGAGAATGGCTCAATAAGCATTAGGAACCATGCGTAAAAGCGTAAAAGCGTGGACAAACAAAATAAGGCATTAGGGTTAAGTACAACCTCGCCTGGCGAGTCAGCACACGCTGGCTTAAAGGCTTGGTTGCGGAGTGGGCGCTCCGATATTCTCACTTCTCTGAATAAGTTAAGACTATTTCATGATCATCATATTCCGAGATATGAAGCTGATCTTGCTCATGCACAAGATCAAGCCCCTGTCATGTTTTCTGTGGGAGCTGACTATCGGTTTTATCATGAATTTATAAGAGTTCTAAAGACACCATCTCTTATCCCCCTAAGAGAAAAAACAGAAAGAAAAATGCCAGGCCAAGCTAAAAAAATATCAGAGCAAAATGGCTATAAAATGCCAATATGTAGGATATGTACGGGTGTAAATAATGAGACAATGGGCTTACCTTGTAGCCATCAGTTAGAAAAGTATCTAACTAGCACGGGTAAACTGATTAGTCTACCTTGCGGCGATTAGCTAACTGAGATAGGCACTGATTTTCTAACTATTCAAAATGAAGTATTTGACGACTGACATATAATACCATCCAGATCAAGAGTAGCGAATGAGGTAAGAGAGCGGATACAAGAGCCGCAAATACGTCACGCTAGACTAGCTAGATCAAGGCCTTCGGCCAGCTCTCATACTCGTAATACTGGGCTATTTAGCACAGGCAGAGAGGCAATTAGGCCAGAGCTTATTACAGAAAGCTTAGAAACGACAGGAGGTCAAGTATCTCAACTCTCATCATATACATTTTCGCAGATAGCACAGCGAAATGGAGAACCACCAGCACAGAAGCGAATGCGGATAACGACCACGACCTCCAGCAGGAACTTTTTTTTGTGGCTGTAAGAAAGGTTGCAAGAATTTAACTTTCTCTTGCCGTAAGGATCATAGAATTTGTAATATTTATTGTCATGGCAGAGGCAGTTCCTGCGGCAACATGACTGTAGAAGTGTAGATTAGGGTGATTTTTTAATTGATTTGAATTTTTAAGTTATAGTAGTCAATTATTCTTTCTTTTATTCTCTTATTTTCTTCATTAAGTACAACTTTGATTTGACTCTTATTTTGGATTAATCTCCGTCTCTTTTGTTGGAGTTGACTGGGAGTGAAGTGAGAATGATTAGTCAGGAATGCTAGGCCTAAATGACGTCAGTACCCTACGTTTATAATTCCCCGTCTACTTCTACTACTAATCTCTACTAACTACCTTCATAAAATCCACTCACAGCACATAACTTATTTGCCACCCCTACCCACTACTTACCCCACATTTCACAACTTAGTACCACCTTCATAATAAATGTTACAGTTTCGTTATTTATGTTTAAGAGTTTGTACGGACCGGACCATTCCTTTTTATGTAATCTTCAAACTAAGACATCACCCCCAATGGGTACACTAAGCGTATCATATTTTCGTGGATCATTGCGTGTGTTTAATGCATTAGTTACTTGTCTTTGAGCATGAAGTTTTGAGACTTCCTCCATTGCTTTCCTGATAGCTTTGGCTCGTTGTATAGTACTTGGTGACGGTGGGTCACTTTCTGTCATTCGTGGAAAGGCACCGAAGACTAGAAGTGTTGGTACTAGCCCGTCGGGTCCAACGGTATCATTAACGGCTTTCACCGCCATATGTAAAATCATGGACTTTTGTACCGTTGAGTTTTGTGTTTCTTCGAATTCTTTGCTTATTATGTGATACGCACGCCGAAGGGGAGCATGGTATCTTTCAACCAGTCCGATCGAGTTGTGCGATTCCACTGGTGCATATTTTGTTATAATACCCATAGATGCAGAAGAATTCTGGAATTCAAGTGTGGTAAAGTTGGAGCCTGCGTCGTGAATAATAATGTTAGGTGGTCCAATA